>LRSR01013122.1:0-194381 GCA_001579985.1 Hypsibius dujardini | reverse complement strand
CCTCTTGTCATCCTTATTATCTTCTTTTCGTGCGCTGTGATTGCAGTAAATAGTGTCGGGATGGCGTCTGGCAGCACAGGCAGCTTTGGTTGCCAATCCAACACTGAACAGGTCTGCAGTGCAGCGGCATTTCCTTTTATCGACTGGCTGGGAATCATTCCGACGGACATTTTCTCTGTTTAATAGATGTGCCTTGATCTCCTCAATGTCAACATCATACCCACCCTAATGGTCAGTATCTAAATCAAAATAATTACTCCTTCTGCATAGAAGTGAACCGTACAGAGGTCAGTTCTAGTGTCTGTTATCTGTTGTAGTTTACGAATGCAGTTTTACCGGGAATGAAAGTGGGTACATGGCATAAAAACATTCAAACGCTTTCTCCCGCAGTTACTCTCAAGTTGTCTTTTCATTTGATGAAGGAAAGGAAAAGAGGAGTGATCGTAAATCTGTCTTCCGTTGCCGCTGTCTACCCTCTCCCTAACTACGCGCTCTATGGGGCGACCAAAAGTTTTGTGGATTTCTTCTCCTCCGCCCTCGACAGGGAATGCCGGCCTTTCAGCATTTTCGTTCAAGTAAAAAACCTTACCTATTAGTTAACTGTGTGGTTGGAATAATGCGATCTTGGTAGTGTGTTCTGGCGGGACCAGTGTTGAGCAACATGACAAAAAGCCAGGCCAAATCATTTTTCATCGTCCAACCCGGTCCGTTTGTTCGCGAGGCCCTTTCCCAGGTAAGCGTAAGAGATAACTCAGCCAACTCACTTGAAGCATTCCTCAAATGTTAAGCATGCAATTTTTGCCGTTCGTTGTAGGTTGGACTTAGACGGCGGACATTCGGCCATTGGATTCATGCCGTGATGGTGTCCATAGCCCAGCCTTTCCCGCTGTGGATGACCCTACGCTTTCTTCAACCAAAGAATCGATCATGAAATGCTGTGTCTATCTCGAGGATAGTAGGGGCTTTTTTTACTTTTAATCTATGCCTGTCAATGAAGGTGTGTTGTACTGGACAGTTGTTTGTTGTGGAAGACACTTTTTGTTCAGAGATATATGTACAAGTACTAGTGCAGTGTAGTACTCATAGTGCTAGCTGGTAATATTCAACTTGAAACCAAAAAACTTACACACTCACATTCTTAATGCGTCCGGTTCTAAGATCCGGATAAGGCAACGTGTTAGTTACATTTGCCATTGCTAAAAAAACAAAAAAGAATGCTCCCTTTCCGCCCGTTTTCTTATTTCAGTTCATTTTTCTTTCTACAAGTTCTACCTTTAATATCGAAATTCGAAACGTTGCGTTGAAACGTTCTAGGCACTAGCCTGATCTTTCTGCCGCAAACCTGTACGGTACAAGTACTACTATACCACCTGCCAGTACCCGTACAGTGTACTAGTAATACTGATAGTCTACTATAATAATTACTATTTCCGAAAGGTATCTACCGGTACTGGCAGTATGTTCAGTGGAAACGGGAAATTGGAATAATTAATGATCGGCGATCAGCTGTGATGACAATGCAGTTTTTCGCTCTCTCAGTTATGCGTTTCCGCTGGGATTGGATTGGTGCTTGCTACGCAGGGTACATTCCGAGTTGAAATGACAATTATCGTATGCGGAAACAGCTCAAATGCACAGCCAGTTTGACGCTAGACCTATCGCCGATATTCCCTTTCCAAACCCGATTAATTTTAACATGCATCCGGTAAATCACATAAATAAAGTGGAAATTCCCACTTACAGTTGCAATGAAGCCGCCAAGATGCAAACACAACACTCTTCTCCCAGTTTTGTTTTATCTCTCTTTCCGTTCCTTTTCCGCATTACCATTTGATTTAATTTGATAAGTTCAAAATGGCAGCAACATTACTCGATGGCGTTCGACTGCAACTGAATAAGCTCTCCTTAAAAAGTGTCAATGAGCGCGTGGACAATTATTTCGGCTCTTCCAGGTCGTATTTCGCGGCATTTGGTGCAGCTTCCTTGGCGCTGGTGGGAGTGACTGCCGCCTATCAAGTGGCCAAAGGAGTCACTACTTATTGTCTGGCTGCTCCCTTGGCTCTCGGCATTAACATCAGGGACTATGGCGAGTGGGCAGGTATTATTCCTTCTCTTCTTTCTCATCTACAGGCTCCACCACGACCATTTACTCAACTTTCCATGATTCTCAAAATTTATCTTTGCCAAAACCCCTTAATTTCTTTCAAAATCAGATGTCTGGGTGAGTTGAGTTTCATACAAATTTAATTTTTAAAAAAATGCAGTGAAAATTGTTAGCTTCTGCGCTTGTTTTGTAAAGTTGGCAATTTTAAGCCCGTCAAGTTCGCCCAGAATCTGGCCGTTCTTCAAGGATATATATTTCGCGATCACATTTAATCGCGGAAAATTGTTCGGTACATCTTGTTTGCATATTAAAGGACTACTAAACTATTTGTTTTCGCTTCTCTACAGAATGATCAGTTTTTTATAGAAATATTTGCTGCTCAACCAGTTAGTTGTCCCATATAAATTTTGGACTCCCTCGTTATATCATAGTATACAGTGGAGTTTTTGAAATTTTTGACAACCAATCGATAGAGAACGTAGAGAGGAATCGATTAAAAAAATGTAGGTTTGGAAAGTCAAAACTGGGAAATATGGCAGTTTCAAGTTGAGGTACAATCAACCATTACCATCAATCCCATGCGCAGTGCACGGAGTGCAGCGTAAAGTGCGCAATGCTCAAACAAATGTATCAGTCACTCCACCAATCAAATTCAGAGAGAATGGCAGCGCTGATATCACTCGCCAGTCAATCAAGCATAGATTTTATTAATTTTTAATTTTCGATCAAAAAACCACAATAGCCGTTGGCCAGTTTTGTGCGCTTTGCACTATGCGTTGCGCACTTGGCGCTACACCCTGTACGCGTACTGTGCATGGGATTGTAATGATTGATTGGTTGATTGTACTCCGATTGGGAATTTCCATATCTCCCTCAGTTTTTACTTTCCTCACCTTAATTTTTCTTAATCGATACCTCTCGACTTTCTCTATTGATTGGCTGTCACTAAATTCCAAAATTTCACTGTATGTAGTGCTTTTACCATGCTTTATGTAGTGCTTTTACCATATTACACTGAAACCAGTACACACGGTGTCCACTGTAACTCTTTAAAGTTGAGTAAATGTTGGTGGTGGACCCGGTATAATATGTAAATTGTAATGATAGGTGTTGATTGAATGTTTCTTTTCTAGTGGTAACGGGAGCAAACGATGGAATTGGCCGAATTTATTGCCTGGAGGTAAGTGCGATTGAAAGGAGAAGGTATCAGAGAGGCAAGGTATTTCTGCAAATGGACTAATTGATGAGGAAGCTTTGGTTGTTTTTCGGTCAAATGTTCGATCAAATGTTCGATCAATCGATCGGTTGCGTTGACTGGTCTGGGTCAGCCGGTCTAGTCGCTGAAGTGGGAAACTAAATTGCAGAGTTTCTTCTTTCAGCTTGCTCGGCGTGGCCTGAACATTGTGTTGATTGCTCGGGATGAGGAAAAGCTGAATGTTGCTGCCCGAGATGTCGGTATGTGCTCGCCTTGGAATGCATGTGAGAGGTGTCCCGATTTTTGATGAAAATTCTTTTCTTCCTGTAGAATTGACCCATCATGTGAAAACGAAAGTGATTGTGGCGGACTTTGCGAATGCCAGCCTGGACATGTATAACGAAATTCAAAGTCAATTGACAGGCCATCGAATCGGCGTACTCGGTAAGACAAGACTGCTTGCTGCCAAAAGGGAATTTGTTGATGGATCTATTGATTGAAGGGTTTCCCGTGAAATTCTCCATTAGGCTTATTAGTTCAGTTGATTGAAAATCCGTCTATCACTTATTGGGTGCAACTAACCTGGCCTTGACACGTGTTAGTGATTACTTTTCAGTTAACAACGTGGGCGATGGCGGCGATGAAGGGTTATTCCTGGAGAATCCGGCTAGTACCGAGGTGCGCATACAACTCCCATTACGCACTGCCAAACCAACTGTTTCTTCCGCTAAATGGGAAGTACGGTAATCGTAGTTTCATTCCCTGATTTTCATGTTGTAGGGTTGCCTTGAAATGGTCAACACCAACGCCACATCTTACGTGATGGTAACTAGTGGAACAAACAAGTGGAATGAACAATTTTCCTTCTTGCAGTTAAGAACATACTCTTCAACTCAACCAATTTCTTTGTCCCTTCTTTCGTTTAGATGACACGGTTAATCCTCCCAGGAATGGTCACCCGTGGAAAAGGCATCATTATTTGCATTTCCTCAGTGTAAGTCGGTTGTTTATCATTTCCCTTCGAATGATATAGTCGATGGGGATACTTCTTTTTTACAGTAACGGTGACGTGCCAACTCCGAAAGCTGCTCTTTATTCCGGAACAAAACGTTCGTGGTGCCTTTTTGTACTGCGTTTTACCGAGCGCGTTATGTTTTGAACAATTACGATCTCGATGCAGGGTTTGTGGACTTTTTTGCTGTCGCGCTGAATGAGGAGTACAGAGACAAGGGTATCGTCGTTCAGGTCAGATTCGTGCTCTTTAACTTCTTGAGTGAGGGTGAACTTTTATTAAAATTGAATCCCTGTCGGGGTATTGCAGTCAGTGTTACCTGGCGCAGTGGACACAAAGATGGTGCAAGAGGAACACCGAAACTCCTTTTGGTGTGTCCAACCGGAAGAATTCGTGCCTTTGGCCATTTCACAGGTATGAGCCTGCATTCCTTCTTACGGACAAGGCATCTTCCCCGGCCTAATGATAGGAACGTAGCTCTTTCTCATTATCAGCTGGGAGTCCGAACGCGAACCTATGGTCACTGGAAACATGCAGTTCACATCAAATGGCGCAAAGTGTGGCCGGGTGCACGGAAACTCATATGATCTTCTCTTTGATGGGGTACTAGATGCCTGCCTTGGTTATTCGCGTTGAGATGAATCAGGAACCAGAGGTGGCTTTATCCTGTGGTTCTTTCTGTGGTTAATTTTTTTTGGCGTTGTCGTTTATGCCATCTAGTTTCATACCTGCTAATTAGATATACATGACAATACTTAAATCTTTAACCTTGGTTTTTATTCCACAAGTCGGGCAATTTTTCTGGGTCGCCGACAGGGCCGACGAATAGTTGACAGTCCCTGCCGAGCTGTTGAATGCAACTATCGAGTCGATCTGCTTTTGTGCCGTATATATAGTTGAGCCTGTGAATATTCACGCCACTCTTGACGCGGAGTACGCCGATGAAAGCATCGTCTGGTGACATAAAGGGCACAGTGTGGGAAATCCGGTGGAGGGCACGTACGGCATCAGAACTGACCAGATACGCCATGCCGACGCAATGCTCCGGGTAGAATTGCGCAGGATAGGCCCGTCGACTCACCGCGTACCTATTTAGCCAGAAAGTTGAACGGCTAGATAGTGCGTACCCGTAGACATTATTGTACTGCATATGTTTGTATGTCTCTCTCTCTGTTTGTCTTGAGTTATCTTAATGTCTCTAAAGAAACAATCTCTTTCTATCTTGGTCTATAGTTTGTTTTCATGTCTTTCCATGTCTGTCTTTCTTATAAGGAAAGTTTATAGCTTACCGGCCACGACGATGAACAACGGAACGGATTGTAGTAAGGCAAGCCATTGTGTTTGTTGTAATCTCCGAAAGTCGCTCTACCATTACCGCATAGAGTCCGAACAAGTTGAGGAAAACGTCGTCATCAGATTTCCAGACGAACGACAGTTCGGGACCGCACTCTTCCGAAGCCCATCGAAGACCCATCAGATTCTTGTACGTTAGGTTTCGATAAGTGTCTAGGAAGTCTCCTTGTAGAATGTCTTGATTGTCTGTAGCTTCCAGTGACACGGCGTCCTGTTCTTCTGGTTTGACAGTTATCCCAAGCAAAAATATGAGTCGAATTTGTCGGTTGTCCAGTCCCGTGACAGAGCCCCAAGTCCTCCGAATGGCTCGTCTATGGGCGGTGTGAGAGACTGCCGAATGAACGACCATTAAAAGCCATAGTCGACCGCGTGAGCATTCACTTTGAATGCTTTCCGGCTGTATGATGTAATTAACAGAAGAAATATTCAGATAGAACGGTGAGTCGTCGGCCGATGATAAATTATTCGGAAAACGATCAAGGCTGAAAAGAGTGATACAGGTATACAGGCAAGAGGTCAAGACTAAAGTAAGTATACTTGGTCGGATGAAAAAAGAGCGACGTTTGGACATTGGGAAACTGTACTCCGGCCATTACAGTAAACAGTTCAACGTGCCGGAGCTTCAAACAAATTAAGAAGATGTAAAGCAATTGAAAGCTTAGATGTCAAGTGCGACTTTACGTGACTATGAATAGTAATTCATTTATGATTTGGATGATTGCCGGTATATTAGAAGTGGGGGCGGTGCGGCGCGCTCTTTTTTTAGCGATTAATAATTCACATCTCCATTGAAGATTTTTTGCATAGCTGACAGAGCCTGCTGTGCGCGACCCTGGGAGAGAGTGTCTCGTTGGTTGGTAAGACGCCCGGAAGCGACAATTTTGCCGTAAAACACACAGCGGTTGAGCGGCGAACCGTGCATTATTACAAGTCAGGTATCGGAAGCTCATCAAAGAAAGGCCCATAAACAATAGCTGTGGTAATGAACTGTGCATGCACTACACGCTTGATTACCCATCACTCAATTTTCTCTGTAACATTAACACGCATAGTACATGGACTTGGACAGCAGACGGCACTGACAATACACGAAACTTACAAGTCGCCTGTGGTAAAAAGTTCTCACATACTAATTGACTGGATGACGAATAAGAAGTAATACGTTTTGAGGGCATTGGTCTTGGGGTTGGTTGGGCGTGTGACTGGTCGCACGTTTTCACGGCAAACAAGAGAGCTCATCAGTTTCTTCCCGTCTGTCTGGTTTAGAACTCTGTATGGTTTTCCATTTGGGCCGGGGTGCTCAGGTAAGAAGAGCGCAAATGCAAAGAATGAATCGATGACATTTTTGCCGATACAGCATTATAACTGTGACAGCAAACATCGAAAGGGCTTCCTGCTCTTTCTCTCTAGCGAGGACTATTGAACTGATAAATAAAAGAGATATTATACTAGATCCAAGTATCAGTACCGGTATAACACCAAGGGCTGTAATCGGCGCTACTTTGAAGACAAAAAGCAGACACCAACCGCGGCCTCCTGACAACCTGCCCGTCCTCTTCGGGAAAGACGGTAAATAGGTAGCACAATTCAATTTCACCGGCATTCTGTTGGCGTTTTAGCAAGATTCGCCGCAGAAACTGAAACGACACGAGGACGACCAGATGCTGGCAGTTCTGCGTGAAGTCAATTGGTGCAGTATACAATAATGTGTTTGAAGTGATTTAAGCACACCACAGTACAAGAGTATCTGGCGGTTTGACGCTTTCGCATTAATGCAACTACTCAAGTTTCTCAACCATTCGAGCAAGCTTGTCATTTTCATAAACTACAACCACTAAATTCATAATTGGCTACGAAAGCATGCAACGTCAGAAGGGACAAAGCACGTGGCTCTAGGTTTGACTATTTAGGATAAGTCCCTCCAACTTAAGCGATGGTGTGCTTCCCATTCCGATTTTCTATCAGAGGAAGAAGCTGTATGCTACAGGTATTATACAATAGTGTACGAGTACTGTTGGTAGTACTATAGAACTACTATAAGTTTTCTTGAAAGTGTTGAATCCCCTTCAGTGTTGAGACTAGCTTTAGTGCGAAGGATATTTTTCGTTTACTTAAGAAAATGGGTTCCGAGGACAAAATGAATGAGAATGAATGTAGGAACCGCGTACGCGCATTACTCGACAATGGCCAACGTGGTTTTTTTTATGACTTGGAATGGATGAAATTTGGAGTGGAGTGTGGATACTTTATGGCCAAATTTTTCAGCAAACTGTTAATATAAATAGGTCCTTGCCATTTTTTTACCAGAACGCGGATGTTCTTGATGGTTTCATGATACAAACTGATCATGATATAGAACGTACGAGCACATTTGGTATACTTCTCTCTATGAATAAATCGGAGAAAACTTTCTAAACGTGG
The DNA here is from genome assembly GCA_001579985.1 of Hypsibius dujardini. NCBI lineage: Eukaryota > Metazoa > Tardigrada > Eutardigrada > Parachela > Hypsibiidae > Hypsibius > Hypsibius dujardini. The sequence goes on along the minus strand of LRSR01013122.1, from coordinate 186,296 downwards.
CAAAATGTCTGCTAAAAAAGAAGCCAAGACCGACACCATATTCAGCAGATCCAGGCCCGGCAACGTCTTTATCCTTGGCAGTGCGACCATATCTACATTAAATGGAGGCTTTACTACTCAAATATGGAGCCAGCATTACACAATGGGATGTTAAATCCAAGCTTCGCTATAAACTATTGCGTTGATCGGATATCCACATGTTGAAGATTCTGCTCCAGAATGGTTTCGATCCTTACTTACTCCAACGATGGACTGTCTGATGGGCCGATGAATACAACACTTTGCTCGAAACGTCTTTTCTGTACGTGCAGTGGTGATTATCAATACATATAATGGTCAGTTACAATACAATGGTCAGTTACCGATGGTGCGGTGGAATTGACTTTCCCTCTTTTCATTACCATTATTCACCAGCAGTATGTCTGACTCCTTCTTAATCAACCCACCTCTCGATGATTTGACTTATGAGCGGAAGAGAAACAGTACAGTGTGATACAGCTGATGTACCTCACTCCCCTATAGCAGAAAAAGCTTGTATGGGTAAAAGGTACTAATTTGCCAACTGCTAAGCCAGTATTTATTGTCATATATGGAACTCCTTCTTAACCGACCCACCTCTCGATGATCTCAGGATCCACGGAGGCGATTCCAATGCTGCTTTTTGCAAAAGGGTTTATTTGAAATGATATGGACCAAAGCGTTTCTACATTTCCGTTATGTTTTGAGTTGCTGTCTGAACTTTTAAATTGAGGGCCCTGCAGTTTTGACGTAGCCTGTAATGGTTATTCCATTCTCATAATAATTAAAGTATCATTACTATGGTTGCAACGCAATTAATCTTACAAGGGGATTTTGCATCTCTGGAAGGTGAAATGTTCTACTTTTTTTATTTTGTTGTGTGCATATAACTTAGTTCTCAATATTTTGATTGAAAAAAAAAATACAAATGTCTCCTAACATTTAAAAAAATAGATAAAAACCAGTATGCGGTGGTACATAGGGGGCGTTCTCAATGTTACGGCATGCCGCGTGCATTGATTGAGATATTCGTTGACACGAGCGAATACACTGGCTTGTTTGCGGTTGTTACTAAATTACTGTAACCAAAACCAACTGAATATTTTATTTACTAAGAAATGTGAAACACAAGGTTAATTAATGACGTCACAGAAGTGGTTAGAATGGTAAAAATGGTCAAAACAGAAAGTGTATTTGCACCAAGCGCAAGCTACGAAGTGAGTTTTCGCACACGGAAAAACAGAGCATTGGTGGTTTTCCCTGGCCGCATCGCTGTCAAAACAAAACTGAGACGGAGTTCTGAACTCAAAATGCTCTTCAGTCTCGAAATAACCGGGGTGAGATCAACCCACTTACCACATCTCGCGGAGTTGTCGGCTGCTGAACTGTTTATGTACTAGTGACTGGAGCTTCAGGGTTGAGTTGCGTTGTTGCAGTTCACATTGAATGTTGTCTCAAACTACCCAATCCCAAATTTTGTGAACGAAAACCTTTCACATACGGAATCCGTAAACGTCAAAAGGATGGCAAAACGGTGTAGTTTTCGGTGGAACAGTTACAATTTGTACCTCGCAATTTTCTGGAGTGGCAGCGTCCAGTAAGGTTCGGTTCTTATAGGTGGACCAAGAATCAATGACCAGCGCAGTCCAATCGCCAACATGCGGAAAATACCTATGCTCCAGCCACACCGTCAGATGTTCCTTTTTCATTTTGCCCGAATTTGATGCCGTAACCAGGATATTAGGAGCCACAAAGAGATCCTGCTGAACTTGAGGATCAAATTGATCACCGGTTATCTCTTGCATGACGATGAAGAGCGGGCTTAGAAGTTTTCCTGTGGCATCAATGGTTACCATAATGGTGTATGAATGAGTTATTTTTGAAATGGACTTGACGCAAGCTCGCACTTTCTTCAAACCTGAAACATAAAATTTTTCTTCAATTTCAAAATGTTTTGAAATTCACATTTTTTAGTTTATAAAATATTCAATTGGTTTCGGTTACAGTAATTTAGTAATGGCCACAAACAAGCCAGTGTATTCGCTCATGTCAACGAATATCTCAATGAATGCATGCGGCATGCGGTAACATTGAGAGCGCCCCCTATGTACCACCGCATACTAGTTTTTATTTATTTTTTAAATGTTAGGAGGCATTTGTATTTTTTTTTCAATCGAAATATTGAGAACTAAGTTATATGCACACAGCAAAATTAGAAAAAGTAGAACATTTCACCTTCCAGAGATGCAAAATTCCCGTGTTAGTCACAAGCTATTGAGGTTATGTAATAATTTCAGTAACGCGAGCAATGACGTGCAGAAAAATTCAGGGACCTTTATTTCGGGAGATATGTGAAACAATAATTTGCCTGCTTGTTTATCTCGCTATCCCATGAGTACAATGACAAAGTGAAAATCAAGAACAAATCATGACCGAACAAGGAAACCCGCCTGTCCCTGTGGTTATGCCTGTGCCAGTATCTATGCCTGTGCCAGCCTGTTTGTCGCCCTCTCTCTTTGTCTCCCTGCCTAGCTGTCTATCTGCCTGATTGTCTGTCTGTCTGCCTACCTACCTGTCTGTTTCAATTTGCCAGCTTTTCTGTATACATGTATCTTATATTCCCATGTCTTACATTCTTATATATAGTTTTGATTTTTTATTTGACGTCTGACACATTTAACCTTTTTTTCACGTGGGCGTGTCGGACGTTTGGCTGTTGCAATGGCATCCCTACGGAAAACTCATACTCGGTTCCAGGCTGGACACTGTAATAAGCCTGTAAAAGGGTTGGAATCATTCTGGCTCTAAGCTGGATTTGCCCAGCCTGTCTTTCTGCCACAATGTAGCCTAGAATACAAGCTATATTTGGAAACTTTTCCGCCTCGTGCAAGGCACCCGTATTCAACCATGGTTCCACCCTGATTGCGGTTTGGTTATATTCAGCGGAGGTTGTAACTAAACGTGCTTTCTTTGTTTTTTTTGCAAATCGCTCTGCAAGCCTACAACGGCAGTGGGATCTCATATCACATCCGTTTAACTTTCACCACCTTACAGCCTTCTTTAGCTGCAATCTTGCTCAATTTTGGCACTGTTGATCTAGTTTTTTTGCTTTCAATTTGAATGTGGCCTGGGCAAATTCCCGTAAATTAATCGATCATTCCCATTGGTCTATAAAAGACACGCTTATAGGACAATGCAATTTTGGCCAAAGATTGGCCAAAAAAACAGGGTGGAACCAGGCTGGAAACCATCTTAATGCATGACCGATTCATGTTAAATTCGCATAGGGACCCAGGCTGCATCCAGCCTGCATTCCAGCAAGATCAACCAGTGTCGTATACAGGCTGGAAACCATGGGACATTTCAGCCTCTTCACTCAGCCATTTTTAACGGTAGTTAATCGCAAAAGCAAATCAATAAAGGGTCTAGAGTACTAGTGAACACTGGTCAGCTGTGTCGACCGTTCCCATTGAGTATCCGAAAAATAAAATAAACCCAGTAATACGGAAATTATCGGAATCTACTGAGAAAACACAAAGGGTTCGAGGAATCGAAAAAAAAATTGTTTTGGTCGCGAGATTTTTCGAATAGGTGGAAAAATAACGTTCGAGCACCAATATCTGTCGCCGTGTCACCTCATAAACGATGCTTAATTATACAGGCATGTAGACTAGAAGACAGAATGAATATTGAACTGAGCATTGAACTGTTGGGCGTAAACCAGGACCCAGGGCTTTCTAGCATATTCAGAGATCAGTGTTTCTTTACACAAGAGCTCCTAATTAAATAATATCACTTGATTTAGTAAATATACAAAAATAGGTCAGCTCGATAACGGAAAAGGCAAGGGGGAGGGGCGAGCGGTTGGAGTCATGCAATCAGCTGTTGCACAGGCGCCCTCTGTTGGTTTCATTAATTAGGTAAAATTTCCCCCTAGGTGACGCATTTATCGCCTGGGTTACAAGGATCAACGATTACGTCTGTGCGACAAAACAGTCTGCAGTTTTGTCAAGTTTTCAACCGGTTGATGTTTTGGTTTAAGTCTGGTAAGGTGGACAGCCGTTTGAATTTCCTCTTCGCAAAGAATATGATGGTGGAGAGAATATCGATGGTATGATGGACACGAAATAGGGAAGCGTTCAATTCAAAGGAGCAAAGCAGTCAGTGGTACAGTACGTTTCATCCAAATATGAATAAAAGGGGCAATGGTTAACGACCGACCGATCGGTTTTTCGCCTCCAACGCCACTCTCCGACTTCTTTCCGTCACTTCCCGGGCGAGAATGGGTGTCATGCGAAGTAATTTCTCACGTTCTCGCTGATCACGGTCCGACGATCCGGGTCTGAGAGCAGTAAAAAACAAATTTAGTTTTATTCTGTTATTATTAGTTAAAGTACAATGTACAGACAAGTTAAGTTCGGACTGGTACGAGTACTGTTACTTACTCAGGAACAGCTAGCATACGCCGAATATCTTCTGCCTTGGCCTTCCTTCTTTTCAGTCCGATCTCATCCTCCACTTCCCTTTCTTGCTCCAGATCCAAATACCTCTCCGGTATGGAAATGGGATCGGGCGAGTTAAGTCTGATCTGATAGTCATACGATATAGCTTCATCTGCATCATCATCCAAACTGCTCTTTCTGGACGGGAATATATCATCCGACATGGCTTCGTTATCGGAATATCTTTCGTTATTATAAGCTCGTCTGGCTGCGATTATGGCGCTGGGATTCTCCGATGAAATGGTATGATGCCTACGAGCCCTGGTCGAGGCAATAGTTTTGGTCTTTCTAATCGGCGGCAACGGCGGATGACCACAGCTGCTCAAAGTAGATGGTCGATCCATCTCTCGAGTATTGTATCGGTTGACCGTCCCAAAGACGGGTTGCGGTTCGCTGCCATCCCTATCGTCTTCCAAGTCTCGCATGACGTTCTGTAGTTTTGTCAGGCTTTCGTTGAGGTAGCTGTCGTATTGGGTAGCGTCGGTCTAGAAAGAATACGGCACAATAATGATTCGGTAAAGCAAGTTGTAATTGTCTCTGGTCGAGCACAGGAGTGTTACCATACAAAGTCTTCGTATTGGTAAGGCTCGTCGACGGAAACTTCCTCGCTGGTGCTGCTGCTACTGGTAGTGCTGGCAATGCTGGAACTGACGTGCCCGTTTGATGGGACTCTGAACTCTCTGCCAGTGAATTGTTTGGACATGTTAACTTCGGTAAACGTCTGAGGAGCCTGAAAAGGGACTACTTAGACACAATGGCAAGATCACTGATCAGACTACAGGGTCCACCAGGAACATTTACTCAACTTTGAATGGATCTTTAAATTTTACCGTTGCTCTAAAACCTTAAATTCTTTCAACAGCAGATGTCTAGATGAGTTGACTTTCATGCAAATTTAAGTTTTAAAAAGTTCGATGAAAATTGCTAGGCTCAGCTTTTTTTTGGAAAGTTGGCACTTTTGAGCTTGCCAAGTTCGACCAGAATCTGGGCGTTCACTTCAAGAACATATATTCCCCAATCACAGTTCACAGCAATTGCTTAGTGCATCTTGTTTACATATTAAAGGACTCCACTACACTACGTGTCTTTGTGTCTTCACAGAATCGTCAGTTTTTTTTTAAAACTATTTGCCACCCAACCAGTGAGTTGCCCCATATAAATTTTGGAATTACTTGATAAGGCGACTCTTCCGTTCTCTTCCGGCTTTAACCAAAAGAAGCAAGCTCTTATTTTTACTTATACTTCCTTGGTGGGTTGGCTTTGCGTGCTTGGCTTGTGAGATAGCAAAACTTCATGTCAATTCAATCAACAATCAATCTTCACAATAGTAAAAAATGATGTTTTTATTTGGCGAACTCCAGAAGTTCCTCATCAAAAAGTGTTGATAATCTGTTGGTTTGCAACGTCTTCTGAACGTCATCCAGCACAATTTTGTTAATCATAAACCTTGAAATCAGTACACGCGATTTCTACCGTAACCCCTCAAAGTTGAGTAAATGTTAGTGGTGAACCCTACATAACAGACAAACAGACAGATAAACAGACAAAGAAAATAGGCAGACAGCCCGACAAACATTAGCTGGAGAGGAGTTGAAGAAAATGAATACCTGCGAGCGTTCGTTCCCTAGCGAAGTCACTTTGTCCAAGTGTTCGTCTGCCACTGTCCTGCGACTGGCATAAGTTTTCTTTTCCGTCTCAAATTCTGGATCAACGGGATATTGGTGCTGAGGGTCGGCACTGTTCCGTTGGAGAGAGTCCTTCTGAAGTTGCAGTTGGCGCACCTGGTTCGTTAATGCGTCCAGCTCCCGATCAATGTCTGAAGCATCCGCTTGTCGATTCGGAAGAATGCTAGGCCGGGCATAACTACTTGTTTGAGCATGCAAACCGGCGCGGCCGACGGACCTGGAAACGCGGGAATCTCCTTCCCTCAGAACAGCCAATTTTCGATCCAAAAACGATTTGGGAAGGTCACTCTGCTGCAGCTGGCTGCGTTGGTGGTAGGCAGAACCGTAGGGATCGCCATAATTATAGGGCAGCTGATGGGTTGCCTGGAGGATGTGATTAAAACTTACTAATTGTTTTAACACGTCTTGACAATATTATGATGTACATATACGGCCAAAGCAAACTGTCTACAGTAAGTCAAATGGAAACCTGTTTTTTTATGGTTTGTCCTCTAAAAAAATTACCATTAACAGTGACAAGTCAAACAGGTAACCGTCAGATTTAAATTTCACTCAAGACCGAGCCTTTATCTTCATGACACAATAGGTGACACTTTATGTGGCACGAATTGAGTTTAATATACGTTAATACGTTGAGCTTGACTATGAATTTTAATGTTGATTTATTTTATATTTTTTAGATTTAGAAGGATAACATTTTGTGTTCTAAAGGCTTACCTCGAAGGAACTGGGGAAGACCCTTCGTTGGTCAAAGCTGACCGGATAACGTAGGACCTCATCTTCAGGAATAAATGGCGGGGTGTGTTGGTCGTTGATAAACTCCTCCAGGGATGCAATTAGCGGGTCAAGTTCGTCCATCTGTGTAAACGGTCCAAAGTTTTATATAAGTTATCACAAAAGGGCCGAAAGATCTGCCAGATCTTCGAAAATGTCGGGAAAGATTGTGAATACTACTTACTTGGCGGTTACTTTTAGCGATCTGATCGAGGACATGTATGTGCCGACTGTAAAAGAGAGCCAACAGAAGAATGAAACAAGTTATGGCCGTATAAATGTATCTTCAGTCAAACGCAGAAAGTGGGCCGCCTGACGATTAATGTGATATCATTTTTGCAACACGAAGGAAGGAATATGGCTTGGCGAGAACTCTTTCAGGGGAACCGGTTGAGTTAAACACTTTACCATCAGGTAATTCTAGACAAGCAGCGCAATTTGAGGCTGCTTTTCTTTGCCAAGCAAGTGAGTGTGGCCGCCTCATTATTTATGCCGAATCCATAATAGCAGTTGTGCCGATCGAGCGCGCGGCGTGATAAACCTCATGTTTTTTTGGGCTTTGACATTTTTGTGTTTGATGAGAATGGTGTGAGAAGCAACTGTGGCGCTTTTCACAGCACACAGATTGAGTGAGAGTGAATAGAAGAGAAGGAGTACGAAAAAACATTCCGAAACCGATCGTGAAAATGCTCAACTTTGCTCTTTTCAATCATGTAACGCAATAAATTACCTGTCCACCTGAGTCGCTTCAGTGCGCGAGCTCTCGATACAGTATGTACACTTGGTCGTCAAGTGTCCGCGACGCGAACAAGATAAGTCCGCGCTTTATCTGCCTTCTTCATACATCATTTGGCTACTTTCGGACATTTATATATTTGCAGATTCTTTTCGCTCTCCTCCGACAAACTGATTACCCAACAGCTCACTTCCATCCTTTAGCAAACACTATCGCAATGTCAGCGAAAATGTTCACATCAAAAAGTAGTGCAACTTGCGTGGGGCCTTTGCAAGTGACCATATAGAGCTCCAAACATGACATGGTTGTACGCAATCAGAAATGTTTCCAGTATGTCTCTTTCCCTGTTTACTAAGGAAATGTCTACAATTCCTAAATGCTTAGATGTCTGTCCTGTTCATTTGGCAACTTAAGTGTCTGTCTGAATGTCAAAAAAGAGACAGGATGCAGGTGAAAACAATGACTCACTTGTCATCCCATCCACGAAAAAGTTGAAGTTCCTGAAGGTAACGATCACGATTCCGTCGTAGCTTGGCTTCCAGACGGCGTAGGCGAATTAATGACAAAACGGCCGTTTCGAACTGGAAGCATTGTACGATTTGAGTATATTTTGATAATATTTTCTATTTCGATCATTGATTTGATTTATTTCGTCAATATTGAATAAATTAGTTGTTTCCGTGTAAGCTCTACGACCAGGGCGTTACATTACCGTCAAATCGTGCGCAGCCATTCGCCTTTTCCCAGCACTTTCAGCTCCTATGACAGTAGTGAGATTTCTAGTAGAACCGTAACTTTGTGTCGATGGGAGACCGTTCCGTTGCTCTTTCCATCGATGACCACGCTTAACTTTTGACGTCGCGATGACGCCATCTTCAGCAGCGTGTCCCCGGACAGCATTGATTGATTCGACTTTGACAGCGACTTGCGGCGACAGGTCAGTTGTTGCGCCGTGCTCACGTAGTAAAAGATGCCGGTTGTAGCCGGGAGACTGACGGACTTCTTTGGTACTTTGTGTCTTTTCTACATAAAGATCGTTGGGGGGACGGGCAGGTTCAATTATGATGGTTGTATTTTGGGCTGAAGAAAGGGCATTATTATAATTACTTGTGTCGTGTGGTTGATATGACTGTCCACTTGGCGGCGCTCTAGTCGCAGGATGGGTCAGTTGTTCCGATCGCCGAGGCTCACGAACGCTAATAACATCTTCTGAAGTTTTCGGCCTGTCAAATAAAACAAACTCAGTGTCACGGCAAATAAACCAAATTTAGTTAATAGAATTAATTAGGGAAACTGCTAATAACTCCAGATAGATAGACGCGAAAATGGAGCAGTCAATATTGCATCCAAATTTGGCAAGTTTTGAACATCTTGTCTTGTACCTGTTTCCGTCCGATGGCGGCTCCCTGTTATCAGCAATTCGCTTGATGATCGGCGTTGTCGGCAAGGATGAATCCGAATGATCCCGCGAAAATGAAATCTCTGATACCTCCTCATTTTGATACGCCGTCGTCCGAGTCGTCGTTTGGCGTTCCGACTGTCGATCATGTCGAGTGCTAGCGGTTTCAAGCTTTTTTAATGCAACTTCCACATCCTCGTCCTCCAGTTCCCTATTGGGAGGAAGATACCGCACCTCCGGGTTCATTGTTTCGTCAGGCCGTTTCCGGCTGGATTCCGATGGTGAATTCCGTTGCTGCAAAAGCTGATCGTCTTTTATTGCTTTCAAGTTCCTGTTTCGATCCTTGATGGAAACATCATCAGGTGTCTTGGAGGGTTTTTTGGCAAGATGAGGTGACGGAAAGGGTGACTGGGTTCGCTGTACCATCACTCCGCTGTGTCGCTTGGTGGAGGACTTTGATGTTGATCGGAGTTGCAGCTGGGAAGATGGTACATGGACCGCGAGCTCAGCCTTGGCACTTTTGCTTCGGATTCGGGGTGCCGGTTGCGGTGGAACTTTATCACTCGACCGGGATGTTCGGCTGCTTTCATGGTGTTTTTTGGTCGAGCTGCTAGCCGCCGCCGGTTGTTGGTATTTATCCGAACGGTGCTTCGGCTTGTCGTCCCAATCCAAACTGAAGAGCGAGAAAATACTTTTCGATTTCGATTTCTTCTCCATATTTTCAAAGGAATTTTGAAGATAAAACGAGTGACGGAATTTGAAAAGAGGAAACGAGTGCATTTAGAAACGGCATTGTTTGCAGAGTGTCCGTGTCAATCGATTAAATCCGTTTACATAGAGGTGCAATTTATGGGGGAATCAGTCGGCGAGATTCGAGTGTTAAACACCGTAATTCTTCTCCACGGAGATATTTTTGATAAGATTTTACCTTCTCTCTCTTTCTCGCATTGAGCAGTAATAAGAGAGCGTGGATGGTGAGAAGAGCAAACTCTGTTCCGCATTCCGAAACGTTTGCTCAGACTCAGTGTCTACTGTACTATACAGTATTTCGGCGAGGTGATTTACCGGTAGTCATTGACAATTTTGCTGCCCGCACGGACAGATGATGAAGAGAATCTTCATTTGGTACCAGAGGGCAGGCCATTCCGCTTTGAGTTCTACTCAGTTCTAGCGTTAAGAGTACCCACATGCAATGACGAAGCGCCACTGGTAGGTGTCTTTCGATATGGGTGAACCATACCACCCCCATAAACATTCCGCCCACCTTCAGTGAAACTTTTTTTCATGAAGCTATTCGTGCCTTTAACCCCCCGAAACGTATAACAATTAAAAAATGTGTATATACACATGAACTAACAGGACGACTGTTCCAGCCATATCAGAGGATAAAATATCCAGAACAAGAAAAGGTAACGAATGATGGTCTAGTATAAAAAAAAGGTGTCAAACGGCAGTTTCATCGGTCTCCGTCTCTTCCTGCTGCAGCTTGAGCTGACTGGTCACCGAGCCAGCTTTCCTTATGGCGTCCACTTTTCTTGTCGCGCCACCACTACCGTGAACGTCCAACGGATGGGGCGAAACTAAATGCGGTAAGACTCTTAACAGCGTCGATGGCGGCAATGAGACCGGCATCGAATTATCCGATCCCGTCACCGAGCCCGTCATAAACCGATGCTGGTCGGAGAAGGTGTTGAAGGTTCTCGTCGGTCGTTCCTGTCCCGCTGACCGATGCGAATGACCGTAATGACCACCGGCTGAGGAGGCAGGCAACGGAGTACCCGGCATGGAATAGGGATCATGAGACCCGCCACTGGCTGCCACCGGTAGTAAGGTCTCCACGTGTTCGGCGTGTTCGGTCTGAGGAACACCGTTCCGTTTGTCCATCGACGGGGTTCGAACGGTCTTGGGGTATTTCTTGCGCAGTTTTCGGCGTTGGTAGTGCACGCTGACACAGACCAAGGCGTTGACGATGAGCAATGTCGCACCGATTGCGATGCCGATGATCAAGCCGGTATTCAAGGCTGATTGGTTGATTTGCGCTTCCGGTTCGACGGCGGTGACGACGACGTCGTTACCCAGTGTTGAGCTGCTAGCGGAGGAAGTGGCACGAGCACGGCTAGTCTTGTCGCGCCACGGCGGCGGTGTGATGGACGGGGGAAGGGGTGGTGGAGGGAGGGAAAGGAAGGCCATTGAGCGAACAACGCCGTCGTAGGAATCGAGCTTGTCAAAATCGGACAGCTCGTGATGTTGTTTGGGAATGTTGGAGGAGGAGCCGCTGCTACCGCCGACGTTGAGCTTGGGAATGAGTTCGGTCCAGAAGGCCGACTTGTGAGCACGGTACTACGAATAATCAATTAATTAATTACAGCACAGGGCCCCAGTGGCAGATTTAAGGTCCCACAGCCTGTGTGCTGTCCGGACATAGCAGCGGAATACAATATGATTATGACGTACGTGGTCGCGGACGTCCTTGGCACGAGCAGAAATCTGGAGATACTTTTGCCGGTCCGCGTCAAACTTGGGCCAGTTAGAGGTGACGGCTTGTCGGACTGCATCGGAAAGGACGGCACTTTGTTTCTTGGATAGTCGTCGAGGTTCTCTGAAAAAAATATGTATTTCTTGTAGTCAGACGGAATTAAATATGGACGAACGGCTAAAATACGACCGAGGGAAAGAATAGCAACCGAAAAAAGGAATACTGTGGAAGAAAAGGTCGGACCACCGAAGACTGGATGGAAGGACTGCCGATGAATACGCGAAAGCTTAGGTTCAGACTGAGGAATGTTGGACAACGGATTGACCGATGGCGGACACTGGGACATAGACGGTAGGACGGTTAGTTAGATGGACGGATGCAGTTATGATTAGGCCGTCAAGCGCCATAAAGAATGGCGAGCAGGTTAAGTATTCAGACAGAAAAGCAAACGGACGAACGGACGGGCGGACGGGCGGACAAAGCAGTTGCCAGTCGATTTATCAAAAAAGGCCAATTTCAATTCTCACCCTGTTCGGACAAAGTTGGAAATGAAATTAGCCGTAACCTCCGACAAGTAGGCATCTTGCTGGCTAAAGTTTCCCGTCCATGGAGCTATTCGATTGGGCTGCTGATGAAGCAATGGAGCACCAAAGATATACGGCAAGTCATCACCGTAGACACTGTCGAGAGTGGCCGAATAATCGTCCCCCTCCGAACCGCTACTTCGATGAGCATGCTGAAAGAGATACATGAAGGTTTCCTGTGCCACCGAGCCGGCATGCAGCTGAGCGGCTTCCAAGAGTGGCGACACCGTGAGGGCGTCACCCAGGACATCCAGTGTCGAGTCACGAATAGAGGTTAGCGGTCGACTGGTCTTCTCCCAGTCAGCGTACTCAAACTTAATGGACGTAAACACCTCTCCGAGATGGAAACTAAAAAGATTGCGGACAAACGTCCGGAGGAGGCGATTCTGGCGCTGTTCGTCGAAACCGTGCGCCAGCTCCTTCTTTGTTAGATGGTTGACGGCTTCACTCCGCGTCAGTCCGATTAACAGACCGTATTTCCGGTAGAGACTGGCGTAATTGCGCATGACGATGCGCGGATGGTTTGGAATGAAGATGCCGTCGATGGTCGGTCCGAATCCCGTGAGAAACCTTCCAGTACATCATAACCTGTTATATTGCAGTCACATATAAAGATGTCACATATATGTAATCTTACTGCGGCACATTCAGTTGCACTTTTAGCAGTTCCCCGACCGATTTCCCCCGCAAACACCGGATGAGATTGATGTTGTTGTTCACATCCAAACCGGGACATTTGACGGCTTTAGCCAGTTCACTCGTGTATCGCCTTGGATCGTGGCTGATGGCCCACGGACTCAGTGCAGACCCACTTAGTAGGATGGCTCGCTGGAACAGCGGCTTCAGATTGGCTGCGACCGGTGAGATCATCAGAAGGTTCACACAGGCAGCTCCCGTTCCATGACCCAACCTGTAAAGGTAGATAAGTAGGTACTGATTAAATTAATACGTCTGAGGTTATGGACAAACGGACTTACAGGGTGATGTTGTTGGGATCGCCGCCAAACTGTTCGATATTTTCCTCCACAAATTTGACTGCAGATGAAACGGAAATTTTCATTGTTTCAAAGGCTCGACAGGCTTTGGGACGAACTTACTGGCGGCGACTTGGTCCATAAGGCCATAATTGCCTCTGACTCCGTCGCCCGTGCTGAGAAATCCTATGGGGAACAATTGAGATCGGTTTAAGATTTGCAACAAGGAGAGCGAGAGAGAGTTTACAACTGGAACAAGTCTTTAACGTATTGACAGCGTTACTCTGGTTAGGGCTTCGGGTAGTCTTTGGGATTTCTCAGGTCCCAGAAGGGCGATCAATATGGAAACCGGGAGGAAGACCACAACTAGCTCCTAGACCGCAGCCGCGCGGCACCCTAAAACACTAAAGTACGGGCTACTAGAAGGGCCCTCCATCGAGATGATCGATTGGCAATTGACATTGCAAAAACAATCATACAGATCGTATCCACTCCTTTTAAATGTCAAATCATGTAGGCAAACTGCTGCACGGCTATAGCTTGCGTGACTTTTTAGGGAATTACAGCGCATTTACTCTCGCTCCGCCTGTCTTGGGAGGAGTTGCAATAAAATCATTTAAGACGCATTAATCCAACAACATAAAACAGCATTTATTCTTACTCTCGCTCAAAGCATAAAGCTCTATATTTCACTACCTGTCATCTATCTGTGTGTCTCTATATCTGTCTGTCTGCCTGTCTCTTTGTCTGTCTGTCTGTTTGTGTGTATATCTGCACAACTAAATCAGTTAGTAAAAATTTGAATTGAGCTGCTTCTTTCCTCTTACCAAAAATCCCGAGACGGTAGTTTAGTGTGACGACGACCATGTTTCCGTAACTGGCGAGCACACTGCCATCATAAGGGTTCCCGGAGCCCCAGGAATACGACTCTCCATGGACATAGACGAGAACAGGCAGGGCTTCCTTTTCATCTACAAAATGAAATTGAAGAAGTCAAACACTTGTAGATGGATGGGGATAAATTCATTCATCACTCTTGTCCCGGTTTGTGCACGTGGTCAAGTCAAGCCAGGACGGCACAACCATTGGTAAACCGAAAGTCAACATCATTACTAGCAAATACTACAGTTATGACGTTATTGAACAAACGCAATTATTATTGTTTTCCTCAACTTTGCCCGTTTCACTGTGAACGGAAATTGACCGACTGACCGACCGGCTGCTGTTCGATTCCCCATGTCACAAGGACATTACAAGTGTACAGCGCACACGGCTTACGCCTTAATGTTATTTGCTCAGGTCGTGGATCTTATTTGCATAAATGTGGTAAGCTTATATTCCCTGGACTCTGCAGTTTTGTCTGAGAGAAAGAAACAGCTTGTGAAAGTAATTTATATATCAAAAAATTGATTACTCTACTGAAAGAAAAAGAGTGAAGCTCCCCGCGGTTTGCCTGGAGAGGGATCATAGGTCGTCATTTGACTTTGACAAGTGGGAAAGTATGTCATCTGACGGAAAACGGGACTGCTGACTAAGTTTGAGTCGCCGTCATATTAAACGGTATAAATTGTGACCGCTTAAAGGAATTACATTTTAAAGAAATTGGACAGACCGCGATCGCAGTCAGCGAAAGGAAGAGTAGAGACATAACGTTGCGGGAGACTTAAGAACCCTTCTTTAAATGACAGTCGGGATTAATTTGATAAGCATCGATTGTCATCGACTTTATTATACAGCTTGGCTCCCTCTTATCGCCGTTGGAGCCTCCGTCGCCTTAAGAGGCAACCAGCTCAATAAACGTTCGATACAGTCAACAGACAAAAAGGAGGAAATGCGATGTAATTTGATTTCATTTTTTGAATAATGCAGTACTAGTATGTCCAGAAACTCTGTGAGTTTGTAACCCTTTTATGGTAGGTACCAATAGTAGGCATAGACATGATTTGACCGCACAAAGATTTAGCCTCCGTATGACACATTTATTTAAGGAATTAATCATGAGTAATCAGCGAGGCTGACCAGAAGGTCAGTGCGGCCAGCGAAGCGTGATTTAAACCTAATTTTCTCCTTAAATGCCCATATTGTGCTTGCTGGCCGTGAAAGCATAATAATTCATGATTTTATCACCATTCGGGACGTGAACGAGCAAGATTCAGGGAGCGAATGATGCTTGTGTGTCCTATCAGTCGTGTCCATCGTTTCCCTGGCTGACTTGCGCTCTAAATTGCATGTTTGCGTTCCCTTGCGCCTAGACAAACCGGAAATGGGGCGTCCACAAGACTCTGACTGATTGACTGTCTGCGCAACCGTGTATAACCTTGCCAGATGGTCGGTGCCCATCCACGGTCGTTAGCTCTATGTCTGTGTCTGTGTCTGTGTCTGTGTCTGTGTCTGTGTCTGTGTCTGTGTCTGTGTCTGTGTCTGTGTCTGTGTCTTTGTCTTTGTCTGCATCTTTGTGTCTGCATCTTTGCCTGATTCAGTGTGTTTGCCTGTCGTTGGTGTCTACGAGTTAAATTTGGCTTTGCTTGAGCTTAGGGTTCTCGGAAGCCAACTCGAAAATCCCTAAAATCCTTAAAATCCTATTTTGTATCAAATGGTCTGCTCAAATACATAGTCTGGAAGGAAGTCGAACATTCCATATATTTTTGTTAATAGCCAGAGAAAATAGTTGTTTAAGCAGAAATAATTCCTCTAAAACCAACCGACCGGTGCGGACAGTTCTGGCACAAGCCGGGATTTTGGAAAGAGTCGGTGTTTGCTCGCCCCAGGGTCGTCTTTGGGTTCACGGCCTGGATTGCACCACAAGTACACATTGTTAGAAACTGAAAAGAATTAAGAACAAATTATTCCTGCGAATTAGCTGAAACAAAAATAAATTAGTGCCCCAAATTTCATGATGTCCCTTAATATTTAAACTAAATTTTATTTATGAAAGAAAATGTTTATTTTGTTTGCAGTATTTAATTTTCGTTGTTGTGAAAAGAGAATATAGAAATGTTAGCAGCTCAGGGATGCAGTCTTGCTAAATGACAAAATGCAGTGACTGGAGGGGATACTTGGGGAATTGGGGTGGATTAACCTTTTCCCATTGAAATGTAACGATCCATTATGAGTACGAAGGTGACGGACAATGGGCCAGCTGTTGCAGGTCTCCCGCCACCCTAATGGTCTTAACATATCGTACAACGTGTTATCTTTTCCATCGAACATTTATTTACAATGATTGCTATGAGATACGTCAACCGTGGATTTACAACCCACATATCTAATTACTTTTTTCCACTCACGAAATGTACATTTCAAAACTACGCAATCTTTCTTTGTGGCCGTTTTTTATCAGAGCTGTCCTATTTGCCCTTGTGTCTGTGGATGGTCAAGCTCTGACTGTCTGTTATCGTCTGTATGCATTTTCTTAAGGCCTAAGCGTGAATGAAAAGAAGATATCTGTCTGTCTGTCTGTCCAGGAAGTATCGTGGGCACTCTTGTGGATTCTTGACGATAACTGCCGGATAAACAGACTGATTAACCAACCTTCCGGTCTATCCAGCTGTCCGTTCGATGGCCTCTTCATCGAACACGCTTCGATCCCTCCCTCCCTCCCTCTCCCTTGAATATTTAAACGTTTGTCGACATTTAGGGAACCCGTGCCGCGCTTTAGAAAAAAACTGATACACCGCCTGTGAGTGAAATGGAGTACGTTCCAGTTATTAAAGGCCGCTTGTAGCAATACATGCTGTCATAATAATTGCTTTATACTTGCAGGAGTCGACATTTAATTTTCATCCCATGCAAAAACTGTTCGCTGGAAAGAAGTGGAACGGAAACGTTAATGGGAGTGAGCTCCCATGGGCTCAAGACAAATTTGATCGGTCTACAAAATGGTTTACTAGAGATATGCATACGTATATTTTGTCATGCGATTATTGATAAAAGATATAACTGTATTGCAATAACTATATTAGATCATTTTAAGAAAACTGGAGCTCTTTACATGAAAATTTGATACTTTTTGGAAGAAAGTTTTATTGCATTAAATAATAAAAGCACACAATAATGTTTTATACAAGCGAGTCTTTGCTGTCAAATGTCACACAAATGGGGCAAATGCCATTTTGTCGATCTACGTCAGCATTCTAGTGAGAGCACTCGGCATCAGTCAGTCGTCTTCAACACGAACACGGAGACTTGTGATGTTTCCGTTCATGCATCACTCTCCATGCTTTTTCCACACTGCCACTTGACGTAGACTCGCAGAGTGAGTGAAGCAATATGTCTTAATCGAAAAGATTAATTTGACTGATTAGACAAAATAATAATCATATCAGAGGTTTCTCCAAATCTTGCATGCCCGTCAATTTTTACAACATCCGCAGCGCAATAGATAAAACTGTACTAGTATCTAATTAGCATATTTACTTCATCATGGCAGTAATAGTACGTACAGTAATTGTATATTTTGTTTTGCCGGTTTGAAATCGGATTCTGGTAAAACGGCATAGATATGCGTCCTGCCCACAAATCGCAGCCACTTTTACCTATATCATCCATATATATATAAATATAATCCCATCGAATGCTGCTGCAGTTGCCGTCTCGAGTCGGCGAACTGTATATTTTGACGGTGCTATATTGAGTACATAATGACATAATCACAGGACATTCGACTCCTCTCCAAGTGGCCCCATTCAAATGGGCTCTCTCCTTTTAACTATCCCGTGTATATAGCAAAATATTATCATGTCCCCACTTCAGCCTGTGCGCGGCAGCGCGGCACTGCCCCACAAATCCTGACCACTCTACAGTAGTAGAAAGCATCGCACGCCACCGGAAACTATTGTTTAGCCGCGTAGTCTCTTGCGTACGTCTCACGACGACTCGCACCGGTAACTGTAGCGTGAGAAAGAACATATTGGAAATCGAATTTGAGGAAAAGTTATTCTAGAGACCTCGGGAAATGCGTTCCTGTCCTTCTAAGTCATTGCATCTCCCATACAACCTTTGAATTTATACGAAAAAGGGTATGGTCAGTCTGTCTGTCTGTCTGTCTGTCTGTCTGTCTGTCTGTTTGTTTGTCTGTCCGTCTGTCTGTCTGTCTGTCTGTCTGTTTGTCTGTCTGTCTGTCAAGCTGTCTACCGTCTATAATCTTTTCCTGTTTGCCCATTTGTGTGTTTGCGTGTCTTTGTCGTTGGCACTGAGTGTTACTAAGAGCCTCTCCTGAGAAAGATTCAGGGAAAATGCTCCATAGGAAGATTAGCACATAAAAAAAGATAAACATTTGGCACGTCTGAGTTAACTAAACGTTGCTTGCTCTTTCACAGAGAAAAGGGATGCTATTTGCATTGTTTCGCGTTGAAAAGAGATCCCTGACAGTTCGCGTCCCAGTTGAACCGAGGACGCGCGTTCGTCGCTTTTGTCTCGTGCGCTGTGAAAAGTCCTGTGCATAGCATTGGCGAGAGCTCAACATCCGACTACATAGACGAATGATAAAGGCCTCCTGAGCTGCAGTGGCCCATCTCTCGCTGTGGCTGTGTTTTTCCTGGACTCTTTTTCACGGGATACTGCACTCATTCATTCATTCATCCGACATATATATTCCCATTTTAAAGCACGACGTGGATGTTGTAGGGGCGAGTGTAACAGCTTGGAATTTGAGCCAATTTCTGTTAGTGGTACGAGACACGCTGCTGCTTTTGCGTATTAAACGCATGACCGCGCAAGCGAACCATCATAACAAGCGTCCCACGCAGAAGCATTGCATATCCCTTCCCAACTTGCCGGCTGGACGTCCCTGTCTGCACAGCATGCCTAGAGGAGTACTAGAAGCGGGAAAAATCTAAGCGCCCTTTTTAAAGGACAAGCTGCGATAATTTCCCGGGTACATATTGCCTTTTACAATTGCATTTGAAGAGGAGAGGAAACACGGCCTCGGGGCTTGCTTGCGTTGTCTGACTGTGTGCAGGGATGGGAACGAGGAAGGAAGGAAGGAATAATAGGAATACTTTATACATGTCGTTCCTTTCAAAAACACACATACACACACACACCGAAACTCCCGCCGTTCAGCGTGAGTTCAGTTGAGCCCACACTGCGCTAGAGGTTAAAACCATGTCAAGCAGCTCCTACTGTGCATCATTGTTGTCCCTTAATTTCCCTGCCTTCATGATAAATCATATACGCCCACTCTTAAAATGTTGCAGTTTCAACTTCCGGTCGCGGGTCGCCCATAAAAATAGAATGCAATTTTAATTTCTAAAATGTCTCACTAGATTGAAGTCTTCAAACAGGGACATGTACTGGGTCGAGCTTGTAGTATAAAGAAAACACCGAACAGACACACAAGCATTACAATAGACAGGCAAACAGTCAGACAGACACAGAAAAACAGGCAGAATGATCATTTAATATTAGTCCGCTGGCAGCATCGATACTGATCAATGTCTTTGGTAATTATGGGTAAGAGTAAACAATTGCAAGGTTAGTTAAAAAAACTCTATCACTATTCTTCGTGGATGTGCTTACCTCTGGACGAGCTCGGAACGTAAATATTTAAGTACAAACAGTCCTCGCTCTGATTGCGCAAATATACGTCCAGCCTCTTCAAATAATCCAGCCGGCTCTTGGGGGTGTTCTTCTCAGCTTCCAAGGCGGTAACGTTGGGACTGATTTGCGGACAGACCGGTCCGAAGGATGTGGCATTCCTTACACCGCCCTCAAAATGGGACGGCGTGGTCGGTGGCATAAAGCGAAGGTTGCCGGTCGGTGAGGCCGCATACGGAATGCCGAGGTAGGAGTCGACCGGCTGCAGCTGCGGTCGCAGATCCGACGAGAACTGCGTCATCAGTCCGCGAATGACGCCGTATTTAGTGGAGACTACTTTGGTGGAGGGACGGGTGTAGGATGAGGCCTTGCATGAGACCACTATTAGGAAGAGGTAAATCATCGTTAAGGATGATAACATTTTTTTTCGAGCCATTTCCTATGCAAAATGCAAAAGAGAACAGCAATTAAACTAGTCAGAATCTTTTGTTGCATGCCAAGAGTAGTTGACTGTTTCCCTTTGGTGCAATAATAATGACACGTTCTTTGCACTTTGGAGGCTATACTAGTAGTAGTGTACGACGCGTTAGATTCCTCGTCGGCTGACCGCGTAGATAAACACCGTCGCTCAGTTGATAGATGATCCTTCTCAGCCTGAGCTTCCTATTGGTTGCCGCCTTCGGGAGAGAGGGGGGGGGGCATCAGGCATATGGATCCATGACGTCATGAGTATATTCAGTATTCTCTGTCTGGCTGGGTTCGAATGAAGGCGATACTTTGAGGCGATCGGTGGCGTTTTTGAGAAGAATTTAAGAATTGAAAGTGGAATAAATTGGTAAAAAAATGGTTAGTTTACGGTGTGGCAGGAGATGTAGAGTATGTGTAAAAGATAGTGACAGGCTCTGGCAGAAATAACGCCAGAACCGGCATGTGCTTCGACCTGCAAATTGACCAACACCGTACGTCATTGGGTGGGTTATAATTAGGCTAATGCTGTTAGAGGGACCCTGGAGCGGCGGTCTTTTTGGTGGGAAACGGAGACGCAAGTGCGTAGTAGTATTTCTGCTTATGATAGGGATATACCATCTCACATGTTCTATGTGCATGGAGAAAGGAGAGCCAGAGACCCAGCTATATTTAACGTTCGATTTTAGAGTCTCTCGCTGTAGCACTCCCGCATTGGGTTTAGCACCACTTGGGCCAATAACGACAGATTAATCATCGCACTAGTGTCAATTAACTTGTGAACTTGCTTGCGAAAGAGAACTTACTTACCGCCGTACTCAGTGCAACTGCAAAGTAACGCTTTGACCTTTTCACGCGCACTTCTTTTTGGAATGTGAGATTGAGATGTGTCCCTCCAGCTGAACTGCCAATCAAAATTCCGCGGATCTGAGGCATTACACTTCACGTAATAACACAACCGACTTCCTCCTTTACCGAATAACGGCATCTTTTTGTGACATCTTTCTACTCCGGTTGGGAAGAATCTTTCAAGAGTTCAGAAGTTATTAATTTATATTGGTATATGTCTCATGAATCAAATAAACACGGATAAGTCTAGCTGTCGCACTACTGTAACAATTTAGGAAAATCCTTCTGAATTAAAATGAAAAAATTGAATGCTTCTTTTTCATTTTATTTATCTCTTTGCCGGTATATTTTTTGGGTACAGCGGGATATATAGCATGTTTCCTTTTCGGATTTTGGCCAGATCGAAAACTATTAATATGGCGCACGGTCTGAATAACCGTCGTGTCAGAGCGTATATACGCACAATAGTGGCAGATAATTAAAAGGCGTAAAACAGCAACAAAAAACCTAATCTAGTCCTTGATGTTTATAACGGAGACTATTTCATCCAGAATACGTGCAAGAAAGGATGAGTGTCAAATAGAATAAACGCATTTCCTGTCTCAATCGAATGCGCTGTCAATACGTTTTCAATGGATCATGCACAATAGATCCCATCCCTGCAATAGAAGAAGGGAGGTCGCCATTACTCCAAAGACGACGGTGGTGCCATCTATCAGAGGTTGATGGCGCCCTATTTGGATTTGAAATTGGATGACTTGTGCATAAGTTACTCATCATCCTGAAAAAAGATATCAGCGTTTAAATTGTCTGTCAATTTTTATATCAACTAAGAAAAAGGGTACCGTGGTTACTTGACCGTCAACGGGCAGAGGCCGACAGCAGAGAATGTGGCGGAATTTGTGTCGAAAGGCACGCGACATACAGTACAAAATAATCGGATGACTGACACTATTCAGGTAAAAGAGGAATCGAGCCGCATATAGCAGGGAATATTGGCTAATGACTCCGAGTTGGTCGATCGTTTCGTGCGAAATAACCGGCCAAAGACTGAGGATACGGAACGGCAGGTGAGACATGAAGAACGTGAGTACCTACAAAAATTCCATATTAATCAATTTACACTTTGATGTTGCATACCTACAGTTAGCCTTTTAACGTCAACCTAAAGGAACGGATTCTTGGCATTGGCAGGTCGGTGTACGTGTTCGTTTGACATGGATATGAGGAAGTACCTACCACAGTAGCTAACATAAGGACGACCTTCTTACGAGCTCGTAAGCTTCTCGTGGGTCCGTGGGACACCCGGAAGCCGCAGAGGAAATGACGAGCAATAAACGCGTAGACGATGCAGAGAAGGACAAAAGGTACTCCGAAGAACAGGATGACAATCGCTATCAAATAGTGTACTTTCCACTCCTCATCATCCATGCGAGAACGACAAAATCCAACCTCCTCCACATCGGCCACATCAAGTGGGTGCTCAATTCGAGCGATCCAGGCAAACGGTGCACTGCTGACCAAGCCGATAATCCAAATCGAGATGATTGAGAATAAGATTCGATTGCGAGTGGTAATGTAAACTGTTCCCATGAGGTGTCGCGATGGGGTGAACATTACTTTCAACGGGTATTGGATTGCGAGCCAGCGTTCCACACTGATGGCTAAAATGTTGAGAATTGAGACATGAGCCACGGCATATTTTATGATTGGTGTTGTTTTGCCTATTCAAAAGACAGACAATAATTGCAATAATATTTCAAGCCGAAGAAATACTTTTCAAAAAGTAATGAAAATACGTTACAAAGCGCTAGTCCCTTGTTCCATTGTTCGGCACTGAAAACATTCATCATTGCATGAGGGACACATGTTACGAGCACTAGCAAGTCCGCCAAGCTTAGATTACTGTAATTAAAAACAAATGTCATAAGACAACAAACTATGTTTTACTTTCAATTTGTATAAATTACTTACGCTAACAAAAGATGGAAAGTGTTTCGCCGCATGTCTGGATAGCCGACAGTAACATAGCAGACCAGCACATTCCCGGCAATTCCAATGACCAAAATGAGCGAGTACAGAACCAGTGATACAATATTTAGGATTTGTTCTTCCACACTGAAAAATTCATCCTCGGATAGTTCAATAATGGACGCATTCGGCGGAGATTGTTCCTCAAAGAAGTTATCCTGAGCAAGAGACATATTATTCGACTACTAATAGTGCTTGATGATGTTGTTGGCCACAAACAGGTAATAACTGACAGCTGAATGGTGAACTGAAATGATGTGCAATTGAAGCGTGATGGTGAACGTCGTCCACTATTAATGCTCCATGTTGCAGAGAGGGATATTCTCTTAACGTCCCAGGAGGGGGAGGAACCGACAGACCGAAATCATCCTCCAGATGTGTGAATGTGTACATGTACTTGTAACTACGAGCACTGTACGCGCATTTGTATCTTTCCTCTCCACAACGATGACATTTGATGTGCCGGGGAAGATCTTATATGCTTTAGGCAATTAAAAAACCGTCATGCTGAGCATCAGTCGCGGGAGGGAGGCCGCCCTTCAACAGCTTCTCCCGCTCACTGAAGCGATATACGAACGACATAAGTGCGGTCAATAAACTTCATCCCTCCTTCCAGTATATGTCGTAAACTTCAGTAATAACGACAAACAACCTTTCTATTGCACGTAGCCCAACAACACTGTAAATATAACGGTAATGTAATCCGTCACTGCGTCAGTAGGTCATAAAAAATGTTGGATCCTAAAAAGGGTACTAGCAGCAGTGGAATGCATACAAGTAGTAATCAAAATCATCCTAACATGAATCCAAACTCAACAAGGTACCGTATAAAAAAAGCAGGAAGGGGCGATTCTGCGTATAATAATCATTTACTGAATATGCTCAACGACGAACATAAAACCTTCCCGAAAGCTGCCATGGCCAAGTAGTGAAGTAGTATAGTAAGTGAAGTAAGATAGGAATGATAGGACGAAAAGGATCAAAGGATCGGTGGGCCTTTAGCTTCTCTAGAGACCTGGCGAGACCCCTTTCACAAGAGGTTTCCGCCATTTCAATCTAAATATCGACGATTTCTGCAATTCATACAAAACGCATTAGTTTCTAGTGCCCTACAAAATACAAATGTGTCGGATGTAGAGTGTTAACGTCATTTCTACTAGAACAGTTACTTCTCCAGTGGTGGTGCATGCCGCGGAGATTATTATTCGACCCGGTATAAACTACTAGGCCATCAAGCATTACTTACCTTATTAGTACTGGAAGCGGTAATTGTATCCTCCTTTGCTCTATCCCAATTAAAAGGTGTACTGCTGGTGCTGGCTGCCGTTTGAGGAAAAACTGAATTACGTTGTGTCTCAGGAACCGCAGGCGCAATGTGCTGCTGTTGTTCCATTTGCGGTTCGCTCTTAAATGGTGCTACAGGAACAACCATCTTTTCAGCAGTGGTAGCTGACTTTCTTTAAATTAAAAAAGACGTTGAATTGATTCTACAAACGATATCCGGATGTGTTGTACTAGTGTCTGTTGGGGGAACAAAAAGCATACAGTGTAGTACTAGTACTCACTACTCACTATTCTCATTCAACGGCAAGCAAAGTCGTACATTCCAAAGTCTCAACGAGGTTTTCGCGCATTCTGCCGCAGTAAACCATACACAATGCAGTGACTCACCCTTCTTTATCGCTCTGTGCATTATTGTATTACTGTGGATACAGGGGCGACCCGAAGCTTGGAACTAGGAGGGGGCGCAACCTTGGTCTTGGCCCACCCATTGTAAAAAATGTTGGCCTAACGCCAAGAGCACTAAAATCCTTAAGAATATATAGTCTAACCGAGGCATCGAGACAGCTCATTAGCAGCCTTCACAATGGAGTTCGTGGCGGGCCAATAAGCTAATTTTGGCCTCTATCTCAATTTGAAGTCAGCTTAGGACTTAGGGCCAGATTTTTCAAATCGATACTGAGATTCCAGAGGGGCGCAGGGTCTCTCGGTCCTCCCTCTTGACGTCTCTGGTTGCCACTGAATTTGTGTGTGTGGTATGATCAGAGTGATCGGATGTGCAGTAGCGTATATACTAAAGTAAATGGCCATACTAGTTAGTACATGACTGTTTTCTGATGCTATACCCTTCAGTATTCACAACGCAAAGTTTCAAGGCTTCCCGTGAACTCATTAACCCCCACAGCCTAAACTGTAAAAGTGCTTGAACAAATCACAAAGCAAGTGCATCGCAAGTTAGGAGAGTTATCTATTTAGTTGTGTACTCTTTTGGATAGCTCCTGTCCTGTCAGATAAGCGACTTGAACTTTCAGATGCACTTACAGTACCGTAGTCTGGTCATACCTATGGATCTAGAAATAATTATTTTTAAATATTGCAGCGCGTAATAATGTCCCACACTATGGCTACACGGAGTTCTTTATCAACAGGACCGATTGACCCGAATGGGGAAGAGATCGAGATGGTCGAACCTACAGCGCTCAGGATCACCTCACAAGCTGTCCCGTTGAACAAATTACAAGCTGCTGTTCGCAACAATCAAGTCCTTCGTCTCCGGTTACAGCAGCAGGACCAGGCGCAAAATCAAGACCGCCAGAACAAATCGCAAAGTGCCGCTCTTCCGTTTGTAACGACCGGAGTCCTCAACTGTACCTTAATTGCTAACAATGTCGACGACCTCGCGGATTTTGACAAAGTCATCGAGTGGGACACTCGGGCGGTCATGTTATTGCTGACGATCGTTTTCCTGCTTCTCGTTCAATTTGCTATTGTCGGAGTATTGTCATATCTGTTCTATCTTGGGAGTGCGGCGACTTCTATCGCGGAGGACTTCTCAGAAGCTGCTGTGGATAAAGTGGCATTTGAGAAGGAGAGTCGACGTTTGAGACGAATTCGAAATTTGTTGCATGCCATTATGCTGGTGCTGGCGCTGAATGCCTCCGTTTTTGAGGTCATCTACCTCACTTTGTCCAAAGAAATTGTCTGAGCAAAAATATATTTTCGGAAAACCTCCGTGTAATCGCCCGTTTCATGTCTTTTATATTTCTGTTGTTACTAATATCGGTGTTGAATTTAATGTGAGTTTACGTTGCCTCGGCTGGTAATTTCTGTGATATTTTCTCTCGAGATAAATAATCCGTTGCACTTTAATACAGTCATAGAGTATCTAATCACCAAGTTAGTGGGTTATACTCTACTCATGCGTTCGCGGTCTTGGTGAACTCTGCGCAACTCTGCAAACGCAGTAATAGAAACGAGAGTATTTTCTTTCTTTTTTGCTGCAAGTGTTTGGGGTCATGGAACCAGCACAAACGTCTGCCACGGTAACGGAGGAACCAGGACCAGCCGTGGAGAACAAATGGACGAGATGTGAACTACCCAAATCCACCCACAAATCCGCTCCACCGAGCAGGACCAACTCGGTAACGGAGATTGACGGTGGTGGTCCACGACAATCAGGAGCAGGCCTACGGAGTGTGCAAGATTTCCCGGACTTTGAACTACCCGACCTGATGATTCCCCTCGAACCGGGAGGAGCACAGAACAAGACCCTCTTCTACTTAACCTCAAGCAGTCTGAACGTTGCCTTACTCGCTTCCGATGTTGCCGATATAATGCGTTGGGTTCAGAAGAAAGGCACCGCGAAAGAACTTGGACTGGAGATAGTGGTGCTGTTGAGTATTATGGTAGTTATCCAACTAGGGATGCTCGGGTGTTTTTGCGGGAAAATGTACAACAGCTCAGCTCTACAGACCATCTTGGATAGAACAAAGACCCCAGAGGAGCGTGCGGAGAAGGAGGCAGGCTTCCTCAAGAGTTTAGAGTTTGGCAATAAATTAACAGTCATTTTGATTGCACTGGCTCTAGTTACGTCCGTTCTACAGGTATCATACAAAATTTTAACTAGCTAAAATATATGACCTTGACTTATTTAAATATAAAAGGAACATGTGATATATATACAAGAAGTCTACAATAATTGTTGTAAGCAGGGTTCCTTTTGAATGTTTCAAAAGCCGTTGCTAAATCCATCTCGGAAACCGTTGAATGATCCACTATCGCCACGCATGACTCGACTGATTCTGCCAATGCCGTTGTTGAAATTTCGCTTCTGTTTCTGACCGTTGTTTTGGTTCATCATCATGTTCATGCCTCCATATCCCGAGGAACCGGTGTCGATGGCGTTGCCGCCGTTATAGGAACCACTGCCATAGCTGGAAGAACCACCACCGTAACTAGAGGGTGCGGGAGCGGGAGCGGGATAAGTGATACTTCCGTCCGAGTTGATTTGACCGGTGCCGAGACCGATGCTGCCGTCACCTCCGCTTTGCCGACCAAAGTTGTTCATTTCCTTAAACATGGCCATGTAAAGCGGCAGCATAGAGGTAATTCCGAGGTAGTCCTCCACTTTGGCGTTGGCTGTTCCGTCACCGAAGCCCGTGAACCAGGCGTCGCTATTGCCGATAATTACGGCTGCATATAGATCAACGAGATTAAAACAGAACAGAATAGAACATAACAAAACAAAAGAGTAGAATGAAAATCAAGGATGACAAGGAAGCTGGCTAGTGGGGGGGGAGGGGGTGGGAACAAAAATGAAGAAAAGGAAGACTATTGGGAGGGTCGAGGTCAACAGTAGGAACAGAATACATTTTCAAGAGCTTTCTCGATCTTACCGATGCAGAATAGCAGACTTATTCCGTGATTCGGCATGACGAGGTGCAGACGGTTCGGTTTGCGATGAAGTTAGTGAAGGTCAAGGGAAGGCTGGATAAATTAGGAAAATAAATAAAAGTAATAAAAAATGATACTGAGTTTTGGAGTTAAGAGCATAATTTTTATAGAGACAGATTGAGTCATTCATCATTGTACTAATAAAAGTAGCGACGATGTGTCCCTCTGGACACATTCACGCGCTACGAACATGAGAAATTCTTTTTCATTGGAAGATTGAATAGCCGGCGCGTTCTGTCATCGGACGGCTAAGTCGTTGCGAACGTTCATGATTACTTCTGTAATTATTTTAATGTACGTTTTCCTAAGAGAGTAGCACCATGTCAGTAGCACGCAATGATTGCCAATATATGAAACACGCGTTCGCTCATGTCTGATGTACTTACTGACAGTTTGTGTAGGGTGTTTCACGATAGTTTAACAAGCTATAAACTGTCACTAATAAGAAAATTAAAGTAACAAGGGACCGCAAGCGACTTGATGAAGAGCTGTGACAGTTTCGGCATTGAAATGTCATCAGTGCCGCTTCATTGATTTTGCAAGGATTTTGATATAGATCCCAGGTGAAAAGTGAAAGTCGAGAAACGACTCGGACAAGTCAGCGAGAGCTATATTGGATGGGGCGAACGAACAGCGTTGTTTGCGGAAAGGGAAATGCGACGACCAGTCGGACTTCATTGATATCCTGGTGCGAGTTCTTTCATACAGCTACAGTTTAAGCCAAATCATAATAATTAATAATAAAAATTATATACTAACACTAATCGAAAATTCTTCGATGTAGTTTTGTATTTTCGAATAGGAGTACTTGTATATTCTGACAATGTAATAAAAGCACAGAGTGGACATGGTATCAGGAATACAGAATCAAAAAGATACAGTAGAGTATACAAGTGGCAGAAATGTTGCACTGACCGAGTTAAGCAGCAATTCAGCTCGGTCTGTGTAAAGAATAGCGATCTAAAAGAAAATCTTTTGAACGAGTTGAATAGCTTGACTCGGTTAGTGGAAGATTTTTGTCACATGTGAATCAGGAAATGGGAAAGCCAGGTGTAAAAATAAGTACTCATAACTTGTGATAAAAATACAAAGTGAATATAATTAAGAAATTATTTAAAACAATTCACAAAGTACTGTAAAGGCGTTTTATTAACTGAGAATAGTGTCCCGAATTAACGGCAAACGTTTCTCGTTCTTTGCTTGGGCAGCGTGTACAAAATTGCGCGGGGAATGGAGGCGCCAGGGCGGCTACCCTTAAGTCTGTGACTTTCACATGTTTAATCCTTCACAAGAAGTGTCATTTTTGCCGCTACACGCCACTGCAGTGTTGGTTGTCGTGTGTGTTACCCCGTATTCTCATGCTTTTTTCTTTCTTTTGCTCCTCTTTAATTTCTCTACCGAAAATATCCTGTAGTCTCATTGTTATTGGCCTCTTTGTTGAGTATGGAATCGTCTCGTAAACTTGTGCCTTCGCCGATGGACGGATCAAGGGCGCCGCTTGCGGTTGAAGGTGCACAATAAATAATGGTTTGCGCAATTCCTCTTCTTTGACATTATTCTTTTACATTCATTACAGAATACTCCCTCAGCACTATCAGTCTGAATGTCTCACCTCGTCAAATTGCTTCCCGCCCTTCCCTCCGGCAAATTCCCAAGGACCTGGAGCGGCTGGGTAGCATAGACTCTATCTCACTCAGGTTCGTCATTGGTTGCTTCATATATTGAACGAAAAATCATTGGACACTTTTTAATATTGCGTCTTCGCTTGATTGATCAACTAAAGGCATTATGTTACGTTGATCGTACAGTAGTACTTATATTTTGCGTACGTCACAGGCGCGTTTCTATTCCGTGCCTTGTCTCGGAACAGTTTCGTTATGGGGAAAACGTGTTCAAACGCGCCTGTAACGTACGCGAAATATGAGAACTTTTACTGCACCTCGTTTCAATAGTTTTTTTATTTGCTCTACATCGCAGTAATATCAGAAACATTTAGTTAATACATTTGTTGTAAAGATCAGTAAAGAAGAAATTGGTTTTTTTTTCAGTTGGAAGGATGTAAACGTATTTGTGAAGCCGCCAAAGAACGGCATCCTCAGTTGCCTACGTCGTTCGAACACACCGGAAGTCCCAACTCGTCGCATCCTATCCGATGTTACAGGGCAAGTCGTATCCGGCGAATGCTTGGCTGTGATGGGCGCATCGGGTGCCGGCAAGACTACCTTGCTCAACATGCTAAACGGGTATGTGGTAGCATGTGACAACTGCCTCTTGCCTGGCTGCCATGTCGTGTAGTATTCTCATGTTCAGCCACTGCCATATTGATTTATTCTTTCTTTTTATGTGTCGGTAGGCGGCACAGGGAGTCGCAGTTGAAAATGAAAGGCTGCATTACAGTCAACGGCCACAAAATTGGACAAGGCATCACCAGCATTTCCGGTTATGTACAGCAGGTTCGTCTTGCCAGCTGACATTTCTATCCATGCAAATAATTATCACACAGCAAATCATACACACGCTTGCATATTATTAGCTATTCACAAACAGACAAATGGACAACCAGCAAAAGATGATAGAAGGTAGACAAACACACAGGCAGACAGACAGACAAACGGACAGACAGACAGAGAGATAGACAGACAGCCAGACAGACAGCCAGACATACAGATGGACCGATGGACCGATGGACCGATGGACCGATGGACCGATGGACAGGCATAAAGAGACAGAGGTTCCTCATTAGTTGTTTTGTAGACGGATCTTGCCATGCCTACATTAACAGTCCGTGAACACCTGAATTTTCACGCCGCTCTGCGTATGGACCAGCGAATCTCTCCCACCGAGCGGCGTGAGCGGGTGGAAGACGTCATCCGTGATCTCGGCCTGTCCAATTGTTCCGACGTGCAAATTGGCGACTCAAAGCGCAAGGGAATTTCTGGTGGTGAAATGAAACGTTTGCAGTTTGGCAGTGAAGTGCTGACTGATCCTCCACTCCTTTTCTGTGACGAGCCGACAACCGGTTAGTCAAAGACAATGGGAAACCACCGTTTCTTCTTATTCGACATATACTTGACCGTGTACTTTTTAACAGGTCTGGATTCATTCATGGCCCAGACAGTGGTCGGTGTGATGCGTGATTTGGCGGCCAAGGGGAAGACTATCCTGTGTACGATCCATCAACCGTCGTCGGAAGTGTTCGTCATGTTTGACAAGCTCCTACTAATGGCGGAAGGACGGGTTGCCTATATTGGGCCGCGATCGGAGGCCAGCGGGTTCTTCGCGTCGGTTGGACTGCCACTTATTGAAGACTACAATCCGGCCGACTTTTTCGTCCACACATTGGCTATTACCCCGGGACAGGAGGAGGAGTGTCGTGCAAAGGTATGAGAAGAAATTGACTCGGTTAGGCTAGTTAGCTGTTTTTCTCGGATATCTCTGAACTAGTTGTGGACGCGCTTTTTTTATACAGGTCGCGAATATTTGTGACAAGTTTGAAGAATCGGATCTCGGACGAATGAATGTGTCTCTGGCGGAGAAGAGTGTGGTGGATGGAAACGACATCCACCTGGAAAAGCGATCGCCCTACAAGGCGACTTGGATGCAACAGATGAATGCCGTGTTCCGGCGATCCATCGTGACCATGTGGCGAGAACCAATGCTTCTCCGACTCCGCATAATTCAATGCATCGTCCTCGGTCTTCTGTTTGGTCTCATCTTCTTCCAACAGAAAATGACGAATGAAGGCGTCCAGAATCTCAATGGACTGGTCTACATGTTTCTTATGCAGATGGTGCGTTTCTTCCTACTTACTATGTGTTTGTTTCTCGCAATGTGTGTGCTGTGTTTTCAATTAACCTTCGCGTCTATGTGCCTGCCTGTGTACTGTTGGTATTACTATCTTTCTGTTTAGTTAACACTGCATGACTCTTAATTGCTTTACAGACGATGGGAAATGTCTTCGCCGTCATCAGTACCTTCACTGGCGAACTGGTGATTTTTCTAAAGGAGCACGACTCGGGAATGTATCGCAGTGATGTCTACTACATTTGCAAAACGCTGGTCGATCTGCCAGTCTTCGTGGTGATTCCGTTTGTGATGGTGACGATCGCCTACTGGATGGCGGCCATGAATTCGGCCTGGCAAGCTTACTTGGTGGCCTGTTGTGTCTTGGCTTTGGTTGCCAATGCTGCGGTCAGTTTCGGTTACATCTTCTCGTGCGCTTGCAACAGCACGCAAACCGCTATCGGAATGGGTATGACGCTGCTGATGCCGTTGACATTGTTTGGCGGACTGTTTATTAATCTCAGAACTATTCCCGCTTGGTTGAATTGGATTGCGGTGAGTAGAGATGCAAACATGCAGACAGACATACAGACATACAGAAAGACAAACACAAGCAGGCAGACAGACAGATTTGAGCATAGGACTTTGTTATAAACGGAAGTGGAGGTGATTGGTAAATGTATATCTTGTTTTAGCACCTCTCCTGGTTTCGATACGCTAATGAAGGTAAAGTATTTTTTCTGTTGAGTTTTTGTTATACGTTTTCTTTCTGCTCACACATATTACGGTTTGATTTAATTATTGTAGTGCTGTTAGTGAATCAGTGGGAGACAGTGGAACGAATCGACTGCGGAGTGGCCAACTTCACCTGTGCGGCGAGCGGTCAGGAAATCCTGGATCGACTAGATTTCAGTTCGGCTAATTATTCCATGGACATTGGGATTCTTTTTGCTATGATCTTGGCTTTTCGGGTGGTCGCATACACGTTCCTGTACTTTCGTACGCAGAAATAGTCTATTCTACATGATCCGCTGCAGCATTAACGTTTCTCAGGTTGTTGTGATCTGAAATCTCATGACCTCGTTTCGCATCTGGCTGTGTCACAGGTATTGTAATACTGGTAACGGTATTTGACCAACCGATATGACTGACCATTTATGTCATTTTAATTTTCCGCTGTTGCATAAAATTTACTCAAAGCTACTTGTATAATCTGGATTATAGCAACATCAAAAGTCGCTAACAATTGATGTAGTACTTTGGGCTGTACGAAGCGTCCCAATTGTCTGTGTAGAACCATTCATACAACGCAGTGACGGGGCACTGCTGTATCCATTGAGTAAACTCCCGTTGATGGGACGTCTCAAGGGATCGGAAACAAAGCCATGAGGTTGGTAGGTCAAGGTGATTCTTAACGGAGGTTTGGGCGTGGTCAGCAAACCCAAACCGTTGAGGAGGATTTCGACGATTGCCACGACCAAGTGAAGAACGTGAATGACCATTGCTGCCTTCCCCGCCGCGATCAGAGCCGCAACGGAATCACTCCGTACGGTTGGGTATTGGTAGTGGTACCAGAAGGCTGTAACGCTGATAAGATAGGAGCTGACAATTAATAGCAAGCAGGATAAAACGAGATTGGCGCAGCTGAGCTTGCGGAATCGAGCGACAGTTTGGAAGGAGGGTCGTGTGGCCGCGATCACGCGAAGCTGATTGCCCAGTTTGACGCAGATGAATGCCGTCCAGAAGTAAGTGAAGGCACAGAACAGGCCCAAGGATAAGATTGGCGGGACGAGATTTCCCGCGATCAAGTAGACCGCTCCGTTGTACTGGACAACGCAGATGTATACTGCAACGGATAACGAGCCGTCAGTTTTGTCAATGATTACGCAATTGGAAACTAAGAAATATTACCGATTTCAAGGGTATACTTACCGGCTGTCTGGAGAGCGCTGGACAGGACTCCAATCACCGAATGCGCAATGGCCAAGTGAATAAACTGGTTGGGAGAAAGGCCGGTAATTTCCCTTATTAACGTCATGGTAATTATTTCTCCAGATAATGACAGTAAAGTTTAAGAAGCAATTGCATTTTGCAGCCGATTTGATGAGGCCTTTACAAACTATAGATGCATCATTTCTTACGGGAAACTGTTCCGCACTCATGTGTTGTGCAAAGTTCTCGTGAAACGAAGGTGCATGAGAATTTATCTTGACTCTCGGAAAGTTTGAGGCAAGCACGACATGTTTGCGTCTGCGTGGAGGGACATTTAAACAAAATTTACGGTTTTCGCACCTTGGACTACGGGAATACATAGGATATATAGCTGCAGGGGGTTGAGTAAACGCGGGCGGGTCGTTAACATTTTACCACAACAAGTGTACTCTGTATGAGGTAATAATCCGTAGGATCGTCTTGCGCTGGACCGAACTCAGTTATCAATGTTTTGAGAAGAGTCTAAAATATTTGCTGATCGACTATACTACTATCTGGAAACCAGGGTATATATATTGCATATGTTTATGCAAAAAAGGTTTTAGAAGCGAAACGTAACCACAGACAATTTAACTTTGCGTCGCCAAACTAGCTTCAACCATTTGACAAAAAACACCATCCGAATTGTTCATCAGCTCGAAGGGACTTCCAAATTCAACAACCCTCCCGTCAGCAATCACCAAAATTTTGTCATAATGGATGACCGTATTCAACCGATGCGCCACTGTCAGCATCGTACAATTATGAAAAGCCGTTCGAATGGTCTCCTGCAAGAGACTATCCGTCCTCGAATCAATCGATGCCGTGGCTTCATCCATAAATAAAATCCGACTCCTGCGCAGCAACGCCCTCGCCATGCAAATGAGTTGCCGCTCTCCGACAGAAAAATTGCAACCGTTTTGAGTGACTTTGAAATCGAGTCCTCCTTCGAGGGCTTTGACCATGTGATGTAGATTGACTCGGCTCAGTGCATCCCAGATGTCAACTTCCGTGTACTTTTCGAAGGGGTCCAAATTGTAGCGTAAGCTTCCGGCAAAGAGGACCGGGTCTTGCGGAATAATGGACAGACGGCTCCGAAGGGTGATCAGGTTGACGGACCGTGTGTCCACTCCGTCAATCTGGATTTGGCCGCTTTCAATTTCAACCAGACGAAAGAGTGCCGCTGCCAGCGAAGATTTTCCTGCAAATGGAACCAATTCCCATTGGGGCGAGGGAGAAGGCAACGGAAAGACATTCTCAAACGCTTACTGTACCTGATCCCGTCCTTCCGACAATGCCAATCCGTTGACCGGGTTCAGCCACAAAAGAAATTCCCTTTAACGCCGCCGAGAGCGTTGCATCGTACCGCAAAACAACCCTCTCCATGACGACTCGTCCCAGCAAAGGCCAATCCCGCGAAACGACATCTTTGGTATCCTGGATATCTTCCTGTGGCAACTCGTCAATGTATTCGATGATCCGTTCAACCGACGTGAATCTCCCTTCCGTTTCCAGTGCCAGTCGTACGGTATACTGGAAAAGCCCACTCATTTGAACAGCAAAAGAAAGGGTCAATCCGGCTTGGGCCGCAGTGATGTGGTCAGGCAGAAGGACGATGAGAAGAGCCGCACAGACAGTGAAAGCGATAGTGAGGAAATCCAACCGAAGTCCCAACCATCGAATGGCACAGTGGAAGCAGAAGAGTGGGAACGAGTTGAGATCAACTAGAGACTGGAAGCGCTGGACTAGGTCGGCCTGTCGACCGTAGGCTTGGATGGTGGAAAGGCCTTGGACGGTAGAGGCAGCCAAGCTGAGGACCGGTGAGGTCGTGACGTTCTCCAGACGTTTCAAGTCGCGAACTCCGCTACGGAAACAGCGAGTGATCCAGACAAAGATGCCGGCTAACACGACGATTGCGATCAGGAGCCAAGGGAAAATGATGGCAATGTTGAGAAGAGCAAAGAAGCAGTACATGGAGTTTTGCAGGAAGATTTCTGAGACGAAAGGAATCTGAGAGTCGACTGAAAAGCAAAAGAATCCAGTCAGAAGATAGAGAGAATAAACAGAGATTGATAGCAAGGTACGCTCGATAGTAGATCACTTCCGCCGATTGAGGGCTGTTTAGATCAAATATAAAGACTCTCATACTTAATATATACGGAATAGCCCGTTTGGGAGGGAACCCTTCTGAGGCTGTTTTATCGTATTGAAAACATTTTAATGCGTCCAATTCTGACCTTCATCCATGTCTTTTGAAATGCGATTAAGTATCCGACCATTGGGCGTCAAGTCGAAAAAACGAGTTTTTGCATGCATGAGAGCACTGAATGCCGATTCATGCAGTTTCTTCGCCGCACGCAACGTTACCTAAAGAATGAAGATGAGAAGAAGGTGCTTTGACACGGGCAGAATATTGGCATAATAATACCTTCATAAAGACAAAAGATCGGAATATGCTGAGCAGGACGACCAGTCCGACCGCACCGGCGTACACACCAGGATACCACGCAGTAGCCTTGTCTAGCGTAACGAAATGAATCACTTTGGTTGAGTTATCCGGTAGGGTGATATTCCTCGCCTGGAATGAGGAAGATTTATGAACGCAGCTTCCCAACGTTGGCGCGGCGACTCCATGCTCACCTGTGAACCATGATTAAACCAAAAACTCAGCCACCAACTGGAGAAGGTATTCAATCCCATATTGATAGCGAAGACCAATAGTATGGCTGTCGTAATACGCAGCCCACCCGCAGCCTCGACGTAGCGTCGGTACACCTTCCAGCCCATCGAGCCTTTGGACGAGTCCTCCGCTTCCACCGGTCCAGCCTTTTTCTTCTCCTCCGTTACCGCGACCGTGACCTGCGCGGTCGAGTTGACGGTCGGCGTGTTTGTGCCGTGGGCTGCCGCTTCCAATCCTTTGCGATCCTTTTTAACCGTGAGGACCATCTGAGAGTACTCGCTGTTTTCCTCACGAAGCAGCTCGGCATGCGTTCCACTTTGTACCACTGTCCCGGCTTTGAAGACGTGAATCCGGTCACACTGCTCCAAGTACTGCATTTGTCCACTAACCAGGAGGATTGTCTTCCCGTTGCCCCGGAGGTACTTCATGATGCAGTTGTGGAAGATGTCCGCGCCGACCTTAAATCATTCAACAATTCAAAATCATTGTACTGGAGCGGCATAACTAAGGAGTTTCCTCCTTTAATTATGATTCCGGCTGAGGGGGCACATTTTTATTTAATTCTTGAGAGAATATCCGGGGGAAGGGCAAGTTTGTTTAATTTAAAAAACGGTGCCTTTTTTTCCCAACCTACCGTCGCGTCCACCGCACTTAACGGATCGTCCAGGAGGAAGATTTCTCGATCACTGTACACCGCTCGTGCTAAGCTGATCCGTTGCCTCTGGCCTCCACTCAACGTCGAACCCCGTTCCCCAATGACGCACTCATCCCCGCCCGGAAGGATGGTAAAATCAAATGTCAAATGACAGACTGACACCACCTCGTTGTAACGTTCGTAGTTGTACGGCTCACCGAAGCATATGTTCTCTCGAACGGTATCATTCACCAGCCACGCCTCCTGAGGAACGTAGGCAATTCGTCCGCGCATAGTCAACTTCCCGCCCGTCGAGTAGATTTGTCCGAGGAGACCGTGAAAGAGGGAGCTTTTCCCGCAACCCACTCGCCCGCAGAGTCCGACAAGGGAACCGGTTTTCACTTGCATGGAGATGTCGCGCAGAGCTGCGGGAAGCTTCGTCGTAGGCAGGAGCGGCTTGGTAAGGTCCACGTCGGATGGGACGTCTGGGAAAGGTTCCCAGCTGAAGGTAACACCGTCCACGTGCAGAACCACGGATGAGTCTTTTGTTTTTCGAATCGACCGAACCACCGGGGCAATCAACAGGAATTTCTGCAAAGGAATCAAAAGCAGTTTGACCTTGAAATCTGAGCTAATGCGTTACAGATGGAAAGTGCTATTTCTAATAATGCGCTTCGAGGCGAAATATTTTTTGTTTGGAAAAATACCTGAACTCTGTCACATGAAACACGCATGGCAATGATAGGTAGGAAAGAGAGGACTATTTGCCGAATACCACCGGACCCGATGATATAGTAGATTATGAGAATATTAAAAACCTGTTAAGATTGTTACTAGTAAATGGAACGAGATAAGCTAGTTCGAGGAACGGGAGCATCAGAAAATAAAGCAAAGAGAGGCGCGAGGACCCTGTAATGCAATTATCTATTTTTGCCACCGCAGACAATTAATTTCCCTGACTGCATGCTAGCACGAGAAACCCGCTTCTCAAGTACTCACTTTCAAACGGATACAGGCCGGTAAGCAGTCAGAGTAGGAGCGTAAAGCAAATGGCATTCCGTTATAAGCACTTCGTGTGGCGTAGTAAATGGTCAGCAGCGTGAAAGCCTATTGTACAGTATTGCCAAGACGAGCCCATCACCCCAAAAGTACGTAACAGCAACCAACATAAAAAGCGCCCGTAAGTAACCACAATTAAGAGAACGACTTACTAACTTGTGTTGGTTCAAGTTCCCCACCAACAGCCATATGACATAGGAACGTTACCACGGCCGCAATCACAGGAACCAATGGCGTCAATGAGAGGTTGGTGCTTTGGGTCCAAGCGGTCATCGCCAAGTGTTTATGCTCTTCCTCGCGCATCTTGACAACTTTCTCGCAGAATGGATATTCCCACGCGTACATCTTAATCAGGCGAATGCTGTTGATTATTTCCGTCATCAGGTGGATTCGGGATTCCGTTTTCTGGACACTGCGTCGACGAAGTTTCGCCAAAGTCTTGGACAAAACAGCCTGCAACGTGGACTTATAAGTCCACTTATTTACCGTGACAAGAAGCTAGTGCATACCTGAACTGGGTAAAAAAGTACGAGAACACCAGCTCCTACGAAGGCCATCCAACCGAGAAGCCAAACGGAGTAGATTGTCCCACCAACCATCAAAACGGGGCCTCCAATCATGAGGAGACTTTGTCGAACAGCATCGAATATTCTTTGAATATCGGAGGAGATAAGGGTGACAATTTCACTCGATGATCCAGCCTGCTGCAAGTTATTCAGCTGGAAGATTTTTCGGTAAACCAGTCCATTGCAAGCGCTTTTCAAACGAATACACGTTCGATAGTTGATGGCCCAAACAGTCACAAACAAGATTGCCCTACAACCATGAAAACCCTGATTATGCTCTTGAAGAGGCCACCATACATACTGTATACTGTATGCAAGGAGCTTGGCCTACCGCGTACCGACCCACTTCGCAGCCCGCCAGTCCGACTACCAAAACGACACCATAACTTTTAGTCTGAAGGCTCTTGTCGTTTTCCTCTGTTTGCTGGATGAGTTTTTGAACAAAAAGCGTCTGCAATAAGAACAAAGTGTGCACCAAACATCCTTCTAAACCGCCAACAAGTGCCATGAGCAATTCACAACAAACCGGTCCAAGGAATCCCATACATAGGCAGCAGCAATAGATTATACCGGCAACAATGAGCCGTGTTCTACAAAACTGCCAACATGCTCGGAAGAAGGAGGCATTCTTCTCGCCGTGATCTGTCACTTCATCTTTCCAGATTCTCTGCAGTCTAAACAACACAAATTGTAGATAATATTCAGGCAAGTGTTGTATGATCAGATGAAAAGGTAATCAACTAACCTGTCTGTGTTAAGGTCGCAGCTATCCCACCAGGAGGTCTTCCACATATCCTGCAGTCTCAGACCGCGCTTGTAGGAGCGCCACATCAGTCCAGTCATCCAGGAATATAAGACAAAACTGATACACCCTATGTATGTCATTCATTTGCAAAGTCAGTCAGGGGTCCAGTCAAACTATAACCGGGAAATCAAGTTATTTTACCTACGCGATCGAGACGACTGTATCTCTCATCACTAAAGCAAAAACAATCTCACTTCTTAATTTAACTAACTAACAATAAAATAAAGGCTACAGCTATTTTACCCATCCCTTCTAGTGTGTGGGGCCCAAAAGCACCCCGGCTATTTTACCCCTCCCTGGGGTTCAATATATCCCTAGTTATTATACTCCTCCCTGTATACATTACCAGAGGCCCAAATAGCGCCCCTATTATTCTACCACTCCCATGTTGTTCGTTCGTCCGTCCGTTGAACGTCTGCTGTCCGTCCCTCCGTTGTCCGTCCGTCCCTCCGTCCGTTGTCAATCCGCCCATCAGTTCGTCCGTTGTCCCTTCATTGTACGGTCGACCGGCCGGACAGACAACGGACGGACAACAGACGGACGAGCCGACGGCATGGGAGTGGTAAAATAGTAGGGGCGCTATTTGGGCCCCTGGTGGGATTGAGGGGTAAAATATAGTTGGGGTTCTATTGGGTTCCCAAAGGGGGGAGAGTAAAATAGCTACTCTCTAAAAGGAAAGCAAAGCAGACTTACTCCTCCTCAATGTCGCATCGACAAGGCACCAGTACTCGAAGAGCGTGTCGGTATTTACTGCAACCCACCGTTCGTGGTTTCGGTTTGGCCACCTCAACGTCAAACTCCTCAACTTCCGCCATCGGCTGCTCTGTTTGAATGGGCAATGGCTCATTAAAGTGCTCATCGCCCGGGCTGACCCTAATTAGGTACAAGATAATGTGTGTGCTGAATCACAAGCGAAATCTCGACACATGGGTTCCTTGAGAAGGTTGACGTACAATGCAAAGACGTGGGTCTTTGCTAGTTCATCCGCCTCGGTAGTGTCCTTGAGTAAGGCCGATCCAGTTGGGATAGGTGATTGACGACGGTCGAGGGTAATGTCTGATACTCCGACGATTGGTGCAGTCGCAGGTGATGAACCAGTGACGACAAGTTGATCACTCGTGGGACGCACTAAAGGATCAGACAGTTCCGACAGACCAGGGGCAGGTGAATAGGGATGGCCGCTCGTGCCGTTTCCTTGCCCGGGTGACATTTTTAGCAAATTATATTAAACGTCAAACGCAATCCATCCTGCAAAGGGGAGACAAATCTATATGCTCGAATGCTGGATAGTAAATCGGCTGGCGGTTTAAGGATTTATCGAACGGATATCTGCATTACTTAATCAGGAATTCTGAAACTTTAGTTAAACTGACGCAATACGCACTTTCTTTGAGCTGATTTGTGGCCAGTGTGGAATGAGAATAATATTATCGTTACATTTTCACATTCCTCATGCTAGGCAACGCAGTTGTCTCGGGCTACTTGGAGATCTCTGTCCGATCAACAACTCCACAAACCGCCAAGCAGTTCGGGTCGGTCAGATAAGGCACACTCGATAAAGCTGCTTTGTACGTGGACCTCCGCCCTCGTTCATATTTTCGCAAAGACCGCCGGAAACTCCCCCATGCTGAAATTGCATTACTTAAGTGACTCACAAGGGGCTCCCCCCCCCCTCCACTCTGTGACCCAAATCTCTTTTACTGCGTTTTACAAATGCTTTAGGATGTGTTCTTGCTCTTTCCGTTAATAAAAGTTTCCCTATTTCAGAACTTCTATTTTTTTAAATAAAAAACTCTTTAAAGTTGGTACATAGAGGGCGCTACGTATGTTACCACAATTTATGTTGATTGATTGCTGAATTATACTGTTCGACCGTATTCTAGAATTGATAACAGCTAACAGCGTGACATGATGATGAAATGATGATATTCTGATCAGATTCAACTGTTAATCAAGATAAAACAAAACACAGAAACCGGAATCTCTAATTAATGACTTCGCTAAAGTGAAATAAGTTGCGCGGACACAAAAATTATTTAATAATTGAGCACTTGCATCGAACTTTCTTTCTCTCGAAGTTTTTGTACTTATTGTAAAATCAATTAATCAGTCGACAATGTCAGAGGGTTTCTTCGCATGCATAATTTCTACGTTTTCGCTTTCCCAAAAAATATGTCAATCAGTCGAAATGGCACATGGTAATGCATTTAGCGCCCTCTATGGTTCACCTCTGAAGAATTTTGATTTTTTTCAAAATAAAGTTGTGAAAGGCATATTTCAAAAACGCGTTGAAAATGTTGACAAGTGCAGCTTCACTTTCGGTCACATTTAAAATGCATAGCTTTCTCATTACGATGACTTATCAATCGAGGACCTACTCCAATATAATTGTCAACTAATTGTTGGTACAGAATTAGTTAGAGTGACAGACCTTTCATCTAGATGTTGCAACAAAACGCAGCAATATCATATCCGCGTATAGTGCAATTCCGGTTTCCATGTGGTCTGGTCTGTCTGTGTCTGTCTGTCTGTCTACACAACACGCATGAGTCGTCGGCTTCTTTTTATTTGATAAACAAGACAAGAAAACAAGAACGTGACAAGTGCCGCCGTATCTTTGTTAATTAATCAAATGAGCCTAGAGCAAAACCACGCGCCGTTGATGCGTTCTGGCTTCAATATCTTTAATATCAATCATATTTTTTTAATCTATACTTTTCAATCAGGAAACTAAATATGATATTAAATACTTTTGGACAGTATATATCGCTGATAGGTTCAATTCCGTTTTGTCTTATTTAGTTTCAGGGAGTCGGACAATATTTAGCCTCTTTTTGAGTGAATAATCCTAGCAAACATTATTATTAATCTACATGGATTTGACGTGTGTCTTGATCTATATGTCGTCTCTTTTCTCGGTTGGCTTTTCGGCAATAAATTTCGCCGATTCTAATTTTGCAACTAATTTTCTTGACGACTCCATGGACACACAGATTGCATTATCTAAACCGAATGTTACAAAAAGAGGCGACTGTCCAGAGGAGCATTTAATGGCATTTACTGGTTCCAACAACTGCATCGGAAACTGCGATTTCGCCGCCAACCGCGATTCAGACTGCAGCGGCAGCTTAAAATGTTGCTCCAATGGATGTGCGGAATTTTGCGTGAGACCCTTCACCGGGTACGGGTTCCTTGTTAATGGGCGCTGGCCAATCAACATAAACGGCAACTACATTCGGGAGAGCAAACCAGGTTTCACTCTTCTATTGTAATTAGACGTATTTAGACAATTTCAACTTGCATCTTTCCGTCCGTCTAGGCTCCTGCCCGGCTACGTACACGGGTTGGTCCATTCGAAACTGCCAGCCCATTTGCTGGGCTGATAGAGATTGTTCCGGTAGTCAGAAATGCTGTGCAGACACCGGTTGCCCTTACTGCGCGGATGTTGGGCCTGTCTTACCGATCAAAACGACACAAATAACTACCCGTGCTTTGCTGTTGAGAAATTCAGATAGGAAACTTGGTCTCCACCGAGCGACAGACCCAGAACGCCGGGTCGTCCCATTGGAGCACACAAATTTAGCCCGCTTTATGCCGAGAAAAGTGATCGTCTCACCAGGTCCCGTTTACGTGGCTCCTCGTGTCCGGGCTGCGGAGCCAATTAGATTGGTCGCAACACAACAACAACCGGCTCCGAGCCCCCGGATTGTCCAACCAGTTTATCAGAGAGCAGTGCAAACCTTCGAGAGGGCAGCACCAGCTCCAGTAGTGCCTCAGCCCTCTTGGCGTAGTAGGGGATAGTCGTCAGTTTAGAAGCACTTTACTTGATTTGATTCATGAAAAACATTTGCATTCTTACCGCTGTCGGCGAGAAAATATTGTCAGTTATATTTATTTTCTACAATAAAGCCTATTGCAATAACGGTAAATTGGCTCCTTGTCCGTTTTTGTATTACTAGTAATAGTATCATCAAAATGTTGTTGTTTGTTCGCTGATGAGCTTTTGTTTGTCTCCGTTAGTAAGTAGATTCCCGTTAAAGAAGAATCTTACCTTTCGACAAAGTATACTGCTGTACAAGATTCTTAGTTACATCACCTGGAATAGAATTCATATCAAAACTTTCTTTACTGGTCATTAATTTACTGCTCCCCAGTCGTATAATTACAAGTGCCTGATTCCATCTACGGACCCGTAGAGAGCTATTTACTGTAGGTTATCGTAAAACGGTAGCTCAAAAGCGCCCGCTGCACGATAAGATAAGGCTCATCTCACTTACAGGAAGAAAGTGGAACAGCTCTTACTCAAACTTGTAACACAAATCACGGCGTTGACTTTGGAGAACGGCGCGGACAGAGGAAGCTCGAGACGTTGGAGGACTGCCGTTTTGTCAGCAAAATGTTGGGCTGACAGGCTAATTCGCCTAATGCTGCGCTTTTTAAGTATATAATTTTTGGGCACTTGAAAAAATCAGCTCGACATAGGAAAAGAAGCAACCACTATGGCAGAACGGAAAGATAGTCGACATAACGTGCCGCGTCGCGTGTCGCGTCTCCAGTTGCCCACTTCGGCCAGCAGCGTCTCCATCCGTCAACAGGTCGACAACGCGTTCACCACTGTGGATGAACTGGATGACCTCGATCAGCCCCCATCGGTGGCGGTCCCGCGAAGGGTCAGCCATGTCTCTATCGCCCCTGGAACCCGTGGCGGAGGAGGAGAAGGTCTGGCCTCCGGGTTGTCTAGAAGAATGTCTCGGGCTCCATCGGGTGGAAACGTTAATTCTGCCTTTGACACGGTTGACGAACTGGACGATCTCGATCGCAAATACCGGAAGGCATCCATGGTTAATGTTCCGTCACGGAGAGAGTCCAGGGTCGCTTCACCCGGCGCGGCCAAAGAAGTAAACGCAAATGAAGAGTAATTATAATACAACTCTTCCTTACCAATCAATGCCTAGTCGGGAATGGAGGAGATAAAATGGGTCATTTGCTTTTCAGGTATTACTTCAAACGGCCTTGCGACACAACTACTAAGGTGCTGGTCACTCTTTGTATAGTTTTTTTCCTCACCACCGAGATAATGCTGTCAGTCTATTTAATGGAGCGATACAAAGGTAAGCCTTAATGGCATTATTTTCTAGAAAAAAGATGACGTATTTTTCATTGAAGAACCTCCGCCGGAAATGTGTCAAAGTACCGCATGTATCAATTATGGTAACTTTGCCTTACTATTTGATTCTTAAGTTCAGAGTGATTGTAAACCTTCATTGTGCGTTATTTGTACTTACTAGGTCGTTTACTTAAGGGCTCAATAAATTCGTCAGCCAATCCCTGTACAGACTTCTATTCTTATTCCTGTGGGAACTTTCAAAAGACCCTTCCTTACGGAGATCGCATTCGAGACTTGGACGATCTGGTCAGCGATGAGCTAGTACTTCGGATGCACGGTAACTGCTGTTTTCTCAAGGGTCCTTATTTGCAACTTGGCAGAATTCAATAAGCCGCCCTACAAGCATCTTGAGTTGACACTAAAAACC
This sequence comes from Hypsibius dujardini, assembly GCA_001579985.1. NCBI lineage: Eukaryota > Metazoa > Tardigrada > Eutardigrada > Parachela > Hypsibiidae > Hypsibius > Hypsibius dujardini. Next base: position 141,500 of record LRSR01013122.1, on the reverse strand, counting down.
CGTTATTGTTTGCAGACATTCTAATCACGCTGGAAAAGGACAACAGAACCAAAGAGGACTATGAGAAGAAGGCCACCCAATTTCATCAACTCTGTATGGACTTGAGTGAGTGTACCTCTAAATCCCCACCACACATCAAAGATGATTGCGTTTTACTCCTAATATTATACGTGCTTTTTTAGACGCCACTTTTGCGAAGGAACAGATGGTCCATATACTGCAGAATCTCAGCTGGCCACTTTTGACTGCATCAAGTCAAGGATCGCCTTCGCTTCCTGCCCTGCTGAAAGAGGCCCATCAACACGGAATCAGTGCACTTTTCCACATCTCTCGCTTGCCCGACCCTCTTCACCCGAGGGACCCGTTTTGGACTATAGAGGAAGGCAGGCTGCAGGTACATACAGAATCCCAAGCACTGCATAGTATTATGCCAGTTGTTGTGGTACGTTGTTGGGCAATGGGGTGAATTGATCTAAACGTCTCTCTGTCTTACAGCTAGCCACTTCCATCTACGACTCAACAGAACTCCGTGAAATTTATAGGATTTTTATGAAGGATTTGATGGGCACTCTACGACGAGATATCGAAAATTCCATTTACCATCAGATCGATCCGATTGATGAATCCGACTACCGAAAGATAGTAAACTTTGAAGCGGAACTCGCGGGAGTAAGTCTGTTCATTGAAATGTCTCTCTCATGTCTGCGTCTTTCTCACTAGCTTTCTGCAGTCGATCTCTTGATCGGTCGGTCGGCGTATCTGTCTTTTTTTCTGTCTGCCTGTCTGGTTGTCTTTTTTGTCTGCCACCCTGCCTGCCTGCCTGCTTGTCTGCCTGCTTGTCTGCCTGCTTGTCTGTCTGTCTACTTATTTGTATGTCTGTATGTATGTCTGTCTTGTCTTGTCTCTCAGCCTACTTATCCCTCTTGCCTATATGTTCATCGAGATCAGTCACCCACCAGACAGTCACCTTTTGAAATTCCAGGTCAGCCACGAACCTCTCTTCTACAAGCTAACAATTGGAGAATTTTCAACTGGATATCCCAACATCGCAAAGCACTACAACCTGGTTGATTACTTTCAAAGGCTGACGGAAGACGACACTGAGCTTCAGCTGACGTGGTCCAACGTCACCAGCGATGTCTCCACCGATACCATCATCATTCTTAAGAATCGCGATTACTTTGAAACGCTTAATACCGAACTGGGGAAAGCTTCGGAACGGTAAGTGAAGTCCATGTCACTGAAAAATAACGTATGTTCGCTGTTGAAATGAGTGAGCCGATTTATCGACCAAGTGGATGGTGAGCCGAGCTCGATACACACTTTGCCTCATACTAGTAGTCTTAATAATTTTTGTGCGGTTTTTCAGGGACCAGGCTGTCTACCTGGGATGGCGAATACTTTTCCACTATTTGAAATTAATGGAAGAGGAGCCGCAACTGTGGAGTACCATCCAGGCATTTTGGAGGTCAATGGGTTCGCGGAAGATGGAACTACAAGCCCGCTGGAAAAAGTGCTCACAAATGGCCATTGATGCCCTCCCCGATGGAGGCTTGGCCTTGTACCGAAAAATCTACTTCTCCACTGAACAAACTACGAAGGTAGAAGGTACTCCTTCAAACAAAATAAAGGAAAATTAGCTCCATTCCACCCATGTGCTGCAGATTGAAGCTCTTCTAGACAAGCTGACTGAGAGGGCTGTTGATCTGGTCGGAGTAAGTACCTAGACTACACATTGTTAACCGTAATAATGCCGGAAATCTAGCATGTTGCATGTCAACAGACACAGGAATGGCTAAGCGACTCAGACAAGACACAGGCCAAGGCAAAGTTCGGCAAGCTGAGCCGACAGCTGCCCTACTCCGAAGAACTCTATTCTAAAAATCTGACGAACTTGCTCTATACCAAGGTACTACGTAGTACCGTACATTAATATTCTGTGTAAGAATCGTTGAATTGAAACCGCATTATGCTGTGAATTTTTCAGGGGATCATCAAATATGATTCATTCTTTAAAACTTTGCGGACATTTCAACGGGTTCGTCAGCATTTCGTTCTGGCCGGTGTCTACGACACTCCCATCAAATTCACCAATCTCTTGAGTTTCGCGTCCGGAGCGGACTATCGACTGGAAACCAACAAGAACGGACTCATAGGCAAGCAATCAATCAATGACAATTAAGTTAATCCGGAACCAAAAGTTATTAGCCTGCTTGTTATAATGCATTATATAGGAGTATTTGCGAAGAACCTTGTGCCGCCGTATTTCGACATGACAATGCCTCAGTTCGCCCAGTACTCCACTCTTGGCTTCCAATTCTCACAAGAACTGGCTCACGTTGTTGACTATGAATGTAATTTCTATGTTGTTTTTTAATTGAGGTTGGCGACCCAAGTCAATCATTTTTTTCGAGCAGGGTTCATGTTAACCAAAACGAGCGAAACAGACGGCGCACCCTCCAACGCGACTTTCCAACAATATCACGCTATCCTCGGGTACCTTTTGGAATTATACCGCAATACGTCAATCCTGCTGCAACTACCATTGGACTCAGAAACTCTATATGAAGACAGTGCTGACCAAGCGGCACTTAGACTTTCCTATCGCGTAAGTTCTTTATTTTTTCTTTCCCAATGTCACGAGAGCTACAGCATATATACCGCCAATCTTGTCAATACCGGCAGGCCTACCAGGATGTTATCCGGAAAGCCAACGATGCCGTCCTCCCTGGCTTCCCATTTGAAAACTACGATTTTGGTCAGATGTTCTTCCTCACTTTTGCTCAGGTAAAGTATTTTCGCGCGTGAGAAGGCACATGGGTCTATAACGGCAACAGAAAGCATGGCAGGCAAACAGGCAGACAGACAATCAGACAGGAAAGCAAACAGACAGACAGACAGCTAACCAGTCAGCTCGACAGACAGATAGATATAAAGCTAGAAAGGCAAGCAGACCGTGTACGGAAGGGCAGAAAACATGAAAAGATCTAGTGGCGACTTTTCCTTTTCAGTATTTCTGTCTGAACGATGAATCAGTGCGAATTAAAGACCTGGCTCGAGTCGGCTACAGCCATCCCAAAGTTCGACTGACCGCCCTTGTTCAAAACTCTGAGGAATTCGACACAGCCTTTCAGTGCGGCCGAGCGACATCCGGTCAACAGCTCTTCCAAATTCCCGACCCACCAAGAAAGATTAAATACCGCCCTGGCACCACAGCCAAGCAAATTGACGAATGGTACCAGTAATTTCGGGAACGCCAACCCTTTCACAATCACCGTGTCCGAGGATTCAAATGTATGTTAATTGACGTCTTAATTCTCTTTCCATCTAGGTACCATTGGTTCGACAGAAAACCCGGACTACCCACATGGAGCAAAGCCTGGTGATCGATCGATCGATCAAGAAAAAATCTCACAAGTGAAATAAAATGTTAGAATACCGCGCCAAAAACCCTTATTTCCGAAGACAAGAAAGGGTAGAAGTTAAATAAAAAATCTATCAAACACCGTCCTTGCTCACCTTGGAGAATAAGAACGATATTCGTACTTCAAAGTCCACACACCAGGTCCATTTCGCTTCTTCTCAAACTCGCAAACTCCACGGAGGATAGCCCGAAAGAAAGTGGATTCTTCCACTGGCAAAAGCGGCTGAAACTTCTTTACCAACACATCCGTTGTCGCCTGGCCCGGAATGAGAGTGTCGTGATTAAGAAAAGCCACCAACTGCTCCGCAACCAGCAACTGCGTCGAGGAAGCGAACGTCTCAGCTTCATCCGCACTGTCTCTTTCATATCCTGCAAAATTGGCGTACGGCTCTCTGTCGTTCGGTGGTTCTTCATCGTTATGGAAGTGACCGTTGTTCACAACCGCAGGAAGACCAGTCAGGGCATTCGAACCGGGGGAAGCTGCATGTTTGCGGATGGAAGTTAAGAGTTGAGAAGCGGTGAAAGGAGTGTCATCATCGTCGTCATCCAGAGTAGGTCGCGTGGACGACTCCCTCGCAAAGGAGGCCAAAGGCGGTGGGAGTTTAAGGACAAAATCACCGGAATAATTGGGAATGCCAGATTGAGCTCCGTGACACTTTTTCCGGGAAAGACGAAGGATTCGCATCGCTTCCTCTGCGTTTCTTTTAGCCTCTTCCTCCACTATAGCGTGGTCCTAAAAGAAATCGACCTTTGAAATATCAAATTGACACCACTAATTCTTGACCACTTTAAACACTGGTAGTTAATTTAATATTTTGGGGTAAGCAGATAAAAATTAGCTATGAAAGACTAGTGAACAATACTTTCTGATTTCCATTGGCGATGTCTTCGAATGGAATAGCTGAGTGCGCTGTGCTTTTCTTGAAGAGAGATTTCAACACAAAATCTTCCTTCTTCTTCCGCTCCTCAGCAGTTTCCTCCAATGGGCTGCAGTAGTCCTCCCTCTTGGTCACTCCCGCAATATTCTCCCCTTCCACAACTGACTTCTTCGATGGCTTCTGCACAGCCATCTTAACCAGGTCAGCAATTTCAGCATCAGGGCCATTAGCTGTGGTCATCTTCCTGCTGATGGCTTTGGCAATCTCTTTCAAACGAGCTTTGGATGCTTCAGCTTCATCGGCTTGACTTGACCGCTTACGAGATACAGAAACTGTCGGGAGATTAACGCTCTCTCCAGTTTCCGTCAGCTCATCCTTCTCAGGTGTAGACAAGGTAAACAGCTCGTAGAGATCATTGTGCTTGAAGAAACGTTTCTGTTTTGGATCCTTGAGCACACGGTTAGTTAGATACTGCTTAAAGATCTGGCGATGGTAAATCTTCTCTTCAATGGTTCCGGCGCATAGGAGTCGGTATATCGTGACGCTCCGCTTCTGTCCGATGCGCCAGGCTCGTTCACGGGCTTGTGTGTCGGTGGTGGGGTTCCAGTCTGGATCGAATATTAAGACGCGGTTCGCTCCGGTTAAATTGACCCCCAGTCCGCCGACTCGAGTTGTGAGAAGGAACACAAAAATATCCGGATCCTAGAAAATGCATACACAATCGGATCTCTGTAACTGCTCACACAAAAGCTGTCGCAATAGAATATACCTCATTGAAGGACTTGATGAGACTCTGTCGCTGCCCAATCGCTGTGCCTCCATCCATCCTCAATGAAGTGTATTCTCGGCTCACCAGAAACTTCTCCAGTATATCCAGCATCTAAGGAGGGAAAAAGCCAATCAAAAGCTTGCAGTGAGATCCAAGATCCAAACATTACTTTGCGGCTCTGCGAGAATATGAGAACTTTGTGCTGCTGCTTCTTCCACATTTTCAAGAGCGCTTCCACCACAAGCATCTTCCCTGAGCGACGCCAGTAGCCATAACGCTCTTCTTCGGCATCGGGAATGATTGGCTGCTTGGTCTTGGTATTGATGAGAATTTTTGGTCCTCCATCAAAGAGGTCTGCGTGGTTGCACAGCTTTCGCAACTGCATTAGCCCGCAGAAAATCTAAAATAACAAAAAACAAAAAGCAGAGGCTTAAAGGCGCGAGCCCTTGTCAAAGTTTTTTAAAAGGCAAATCAACCAACCTGGACATTGCCCTGGATGACGTTGCGAATTTCGTCAGACTTGATGTACTCCTCGTACAATTCCCGTTGGCGCTCCGTCAGCTGACAGAAGAGAACTGAGCGAAAAAGACGCATGCTTCACTCTTGATTGGTCTAATGCATCGCATTCTTACCTTGTTCATCTTTTTCAGGGAGCTCAATGGCGGCTTTCACGTCATCTTTCGACCTTCGGAGCAGGTATGGCGCTAAATGAAGAGGATAGAAAATTGAAACACGAAAAGGACAGAACACAACAATGCTGAGAAAGTGAATATTTACTTATGGTGTCCTTGAGAGCAGTGGCGCATTTGAAGGCAGTGTGCACCTGCAGATCTGAAGAAGTTTCACGAGTACCCTGAATGATGGGCACGCTGAACTGCTGGAGGAAGACGTCAAGTAAACCCAGCTTCCCCGGAAAGATGAAATCGAAGAGGGACCAGAGTTCCTGAATAATCAAGATTAATAATTCTTTCTGTCCGAAAGGCGAGCTGTTGACATTTCTTGCTGTACCTTGAGGTTATTTTGCATTGGTGACCCCGAGAGAATGATTCGATGAGGCGTGCGAAGCTGCAAGGCAAAAAAACTGTAATTAGAGGCTGCAGCGGACAGAACAGGGCTGTAAAGAAGAGAACATGCAACGCATGCAATGCGTAACGAACAAGACTGAAGATCTTCGCACGTTCTTTCACTCACCTGTTTGCAAACTACGGTAATTTGGCTGTCCGGATTGCGAATCTTGTGCCCTATAGAGTGAGAGGTCACTTGTTAATTCACAGTTATTTCTACACAAGGCACATCAACAAAGCAAACCTTCGTCCAATATGACGTAGTGCCACTTTTGCTTTAAGAGTAAATCTTGATACGGGATAAGTCCTTGGTAGGTAGTGAGAAGAATACCGTTGCTTTTCACCATGTTGGTCACAAGCGATGCCTAAAACAGAAAGCCCAACTGCATGCCAAGTGTCAAAAAGTAATGCAACAGTATACCGCATAAGAATACCCGTGAGCCGGCATGAGAACCCGACGCGTGGAGAAGAGCTATGCGTGCCGGTGGCCACCACCTTCAACAAAAAGTCTTTAGTTTAGTTGCCCTTTCTACGGTTCCTTTCGGCTCTTACTTGTGGAATTCCACTACCCATTGGTGAAGGACTGTCGCTGGGCAAACGATCAGGCAAGGGCCCAAACCGCATAGACTAGAGACGCAAACAGATCGGCCATCAGAAATCGTCGTAAAGAAATGACTGCACAAGACTTTTTCTACTGTGCACTCTTGGACTTACCCGCTGGTTTTGTCGTATAAATTGGAGTACTGCAATCCAGCCAAAAAGCCTATTGCCTGAATTGTCTTCCCGAGACCTAGCAGGAAGACATCAATACAACCTGATTTGAAGATAACTTAGCAAAACTGGAAGGAAACATACCCATTTCATCTCCGAGGATACCGCCAACTTCCTGTTTGTGCAGCTCCCACAGCCATTTCAAGCCGGCCTTCTGATATTGGTAGAGTTCATTCCAGATGATCCGCGGAATCTTCAGACCATCCGACAGGCTCATGAATTCCTCCTCATCAAAGCTGGCATCACTAGCTTCGTGTCGCCTCACCAATTGCTCCCTTTTATAAACTCTGAGGTGTTTAAGCAAAAGATATATATTACAGGACAAGTCCCACTTTCACCACCACATCTTCAGTTGAAAAAGATGAACTTACTGAATTCGCTTGATGTAATCCGCTGAATTCGCATCATCTTTGGTTTTATTGGAACGAAGCTTTTTAGTCACTTTCAAATTGCCGTCTTCCGATTCTGCAACAAAAAACCACATAAACAGTTGTATATTCTGTACTAAGATGGTAGCTCGACGGAATCGACGGAGCCCAATAACAAAGCCACAATCTGAAACTTATCAATCAACCAATACATCAGATCAGTCGGTACAACATGTTGACACAAAAGCCTATAGGACCAATCAAGCGATGGAACGTCTAAGTGTAACTACGGTGTTTACCATCTTCTTCGTAATTCCCAGCTTCCTCTTCCGACGCTGCCTCCTCTTCCAGAACCTTTCTCTTCCTTCCTTGTGACAACTTCTGTGGTATCATTACGTGAGATCCTTTCCCATTCTTAATGCCTGAGGCAGGGGTAAATGGTGTGTTGGAGGACGGCTTCTTTCTGACGGTCTTTTGGTGCTCCTGCGCTCTCCGATTCTGATCTTTAAAGTAGCGTTCCAGCGCCGACATCGGTGGTGAAGACTCTCCCATCTCATCAGCTGATGTACTGGTCGATGCTCTATCACTTGTTTTGGCTTTGTTCAAATCCAACACAGTCTGCGGTGAAGACCTCTGGCGATTTCTGGCGAAAAATGAGATATGCATATATCCAATCATTAAATCAAACCCCAGGAACTGCGGTTTTGTCCAAACCAAGAAAACGAACCTATCTATCAATCAATCAACCACTCACCGTTTTGCTTGACTTCTCTCTTCCATGTTCTGTTCAGCCTGGGCGATAACTCCCGCCTCTAAATCAAGTTGATTAAAAACGCGAAGATCCAATTCACTCAGTGCTGCAGCATCCTTAGAGGCCGCTTGTTTGATGCGGGAAACATTTACACGGAATGGCGAAACGGTAGTTGCAGCATCAGCGGGAGATGATTCTGCTTCCAGTTCCAGTTCACCCGGTTCTAAGGGTGAAACATGATTCATAATCCCAACCGGAGCCAGATCTATTTCCATTTTGATTTCCATGCTTGATAATAAAAAGGGATAACCTTTGTCTCGGAGAGAAAAAAGCAGAACCGCAATTAAAATACTAAGTAGTAATACTATTATCTGACGGAAATATCCAGCTGAGCGCATCAAACAATCGGAGCCACGCCTCTTTTGTGCGCTTATGCAGAAAGGGTAATGTAATTGAGAACAGATCGAAATAAGAAACAAACACGTGTTATTTGCTGGCAAAGTCAGAACGGCTGAGCACGTGGGCAGTCCGATTTAAAGTTGCAACCAGTTCATTCCTATTTAGAAACGAAATTGCGCGTTGGCGTCTTCTTCGTCATTCAAAAATCTGAACAAACAGCTTTTTAAAGACGATCGACCAGATGCTGGTGCTCATTCCGTTCGTCGACAACGAAAGTAGAGATCATCATATCTCTTGTCTTATGTCTTTGCAGTCCTCTCTCTACCTCAGTGAAGTTGTGTTTGTGTGTGTGCGTTGTGTGCTGTACGTGCGGGATCAGGCGTCTCTTCTCTTTAGCCATCATCACAATCCTTCCTTCCCTTGTGATATCATATTTTGCAGAGACGGATTCGTCTACCTTACATAGGACTGTGTAAACGTTTTCTTCTGCCAAAGCTAGTAGCAGGAGGCGTGTGATCCATCTATTCGGATGATCCAAATACTGCCTCGATTCCTCCGAAAAGGAATGATGAGTGCTCGTTCCAGCAATGGCATTCAGCAACAACAACAACCTAACACCACTCCTCAACGCCTCCAATCCACCCCGTTAGTTCTGTCAAAATTGTAATTCAGTACTAGTAATCAGATTTGCCGTGAAAATGTTAGTTAAAGTGCTGCGATCGTTGCAGATGGTTTCATGGGAAAATCTCCAGGGAAGAGGCGGAGATGCTGCTGGTTCCGCCTTACGACGGCATGTTTTTGGTGAGGGAAAGTACCAACTTTCCTGGTGATTATACGCTCTGCGTATCCTTCGGAGGCAGGGTGGAGCACTACCACATCATTTATCGCGATCACCATCTCACTATCGACGAGGAAGAGATGTTTGAGACGCTGGGCCAACTTGTCGAGGTTTGTCATCTGGTCGTTAGGTCGATTGATTGATTGCGACAAGTTTAACTTATTGCAGATTTATGGCAATTGATTCATTGATTGATGGGTGTTTATCGAGTCAAACCTTATTGTTTCGTGACCGATTGTGCGTTTTCATTTTCTAAGCTATGCCGGGATTGGTACTAGTTTATTTGATCCCGATTATATGGCAGTAGATGGGTTTTTATGCTTAAGCGTTCGTTTGTCACTCACCTCTGTTACTGTTACAGCATTATCAGAACGATGCCGATGGACTTTGCACGTCCCTAACAATCCCTGTCCCCAAAAAAGGCAACCCCGAGGTTTGCTTTGACACTAAGGATTTCCAGAATGCCGGCTGGGTCATTCCGAATGACGACGTCAAACTGGGGGATGTCCTTGGGAAAGGCGAATTTGGTGGTGAGTAACTAGTAACTACTACTTGTGTGTCATACAGTAACGCATGGGGAAGGAATGGCCAATCCTTGTTGTGGTTGTTTATGTACAATGAGTTTTTGCAGATGTTTTACTCGGATACTGGCACGGCACAAAAGTCGCAGTGAAAACGTTAAAAGATCCCCACGCCGTTCAAATGTTCCTTACGGAGGCGTCTGTTATGGCGTAATAAGCCGTCCCATCTGTTTTGTTTTTGTGAATAAGCACAGTATAGATAACATTTCATTAATGGGCTGCAGGTCGCTTCGGCATCCGAATCTGGTGCAGCTGATGGGAGTGGTGTTGGACGGTCCATCTTCTCGCATTTCCCTGGTCACCGAGTAAGTGCTAGTGGATGGATAAGTTTATGAAATCGTAACACCTCACTTTCCAAGAGACCAAGTATTAGATGCCAGTACCATAAACTTTGAACGAGAAGCAATGACTTAACAACAATCTATATTTTCAAGGAAATATAAGAACACAGAAAATGCATTGGACAAATGAAAGTGAGAGTCAAAACGGATTTGGAAAACAATAATAATCAATTCAAAAATATACTAGAAGATAAACTATCAAACGGAAATATTAATTTTTTTTGCGATTCTGCTGCCCCTATTGATCCTTGTCGACGCCTTGTTTCCAGGTATATGGGTAAGGGAGACTTGGCTCATTTTCTCCGATCTCGAGGCCGACAACAGATTACCAAGAAGGACCAGCTGAATTTCTCACGGTACGGTAGACACTGTTGTTCCATTTTGATCCGTGACAGTTTGCATTTGCCATGAGACGCAGACGTTGCAGCTAATATGTTCTTGAATGAAACAGAGAAGAGTAATATAGTTTAATGTTTTGCTTTCAGGGATTGTTGTGCTGGCATGGCACATTTAGAGGCAAAGAAGGTCGTTCACCGCGATTTGGTAAGCTTACGGTGACGGCGACTGGGGTGACATCTTTAGAGGAGATGAACCGTCTTTGTTTTACGTGACAAGATAATTGATCCCCTTCTTTTTTCACTTTCAGGCGTCTCGAAATGTACTCCTTTCTGACGAAATGGTGGCTAAAGTGTGCGACTTTGGCTTAGCCCGTGATTTGACCTTCGTTGGGGACGCCAGCAAACTGCCCATCAAATGGACCGCGCCTGAAGCTCTCAAGGACAGCGTAAGTCACTGTACCTATTGCATTGGTTGCGAAATAGTTTCTAATAAATTGTTGTTCTTGTTTTCAGCGATGCTTTTCGAACAAGTCTGACATGTGGTCCTTTGGTATTTTACTTTGGGAAATATACTCGTTCGGCCAGGCCCCATACCGGAGAATAGCCCTCTGCGATGTCGTTAAGGTACGAGTAGGTGATCCTGCTATGTTGTCTGTTGCTAATTTCGCTGTCCTCCCTCCTCGTACAGTTTGTGGAGAAAGGTTATCGGATGGAAGCGCCAGAAAATTGCCCCGCAGAAATTCACGAAATTATCCGCCAGACTTGGGATGCTGTGCCGGAAAATCGGCCAACCTTCGCCGAGCTTCTGGCGAGGTTTGAATCTCTTCGGACTGCATACGTTTAATCGTTCTGGTCCCCTCCCCTCTACGACTTGACTCCTTCCTGTTATTTATGCCTTTTATTATTTTTATAGTTTTTTTACCCATAATAATAAGGAAGGTTTTTTGTAATGCACTCTGAATGTTTTAAATTCTCTTTGTTTTCAACTCTTGAGCAGCAGTCGTAACGCATCAATTCCGGTTTCTATTGACTACGGCCTTAAATGGCCCGTAGAATGATTTTGTTTAGAATTGATCTGAGACGTAAAGTTGAATTAAACGGTCTGGTGAAAATATGTCATGTCGAAGCCGTCCGCCGTCACAGAGGAGCACGTTCACGGACCAGGTGAAGAGATCTTAAGCATCCCGATATGAATATAAGAAGCGTACAGACACTGTTCGCTGTGTTATTTTATATGGACAGTACGGTAGAAAGCTTGCGCATTTTCTGCGGTTATCTTATTAACGCTTTCCCCTCTTTATTTAACTAGTGCTTACTGATTACTGCTCAGCAATGCACCCTCATGTCGTATTAATTTTTGCCATCTTTGCGGTTCAACAGGTCAGTAAGGAATACATTGATGTAGACGATACAGGATCTTGGTCAGTCTCATCGTGCAGTATAATCAAAGCCTCCTTGCCTTGTACCTCCTACTTTTACCCTTTTCAGGTTCATTGCCAGCAACCAGGAGGTGATGTGATTCAGCAACAGAGTCCTCCAGTTTGGACTCCCTTTCAATACTCGCAGGCAACCGGCATCTTAAGAGTGATGACATAATGGAACTAATAAAGTCGGCAATGGGTGGTTCTGATTACCCGGCCCTTTCTACCATTCCACTCACTAAATTCACATGCCGGTCCATGAAGCAACCGGGATACTATGCCGATGTGGATACAAAATGTCAGGGTAAGAAAAATGTCCACCATGATTATGATGAATATACTTTAAATATCCCAGTTACTTCTCGGCAAATCATATAACGGGAGTAAATAACTGCTTGATTTGACAGTTATTCGGCGGTGCGATATGAACGACAACCTTTGGAGCTATCTTTGTCCGAATATGACTGTACGTTGGTTCTTTATTCCCGGTCTTTAGTATCAGTCATGAATTGACAGTTTCGGAGCGTTCTGAAAACTCTTCTTTGAACAGGTTTTCAATCAAATAACTTTAGGTGAGTATCAGGATCACTGTGATAAAAATTTTAACCTTTTTTGAAATCAATTTAATGGCTAATATAGTGCATATGTATGTTTCAGTGTGCGACTGGTGGTTCAATGTCGACTGCAACCAATCGATCCATTTTTACGACTACTCCAACTCTCGTCTCTACAAAGGTCAAGACCTTCATCTGCTGGACAACCAGGACGAGATCGAGGTGCAAACCATGGTGGAGGATACGCCCAAAGTCTAATTGTAAAACTTTAACAATCCTGTCGCCGTAGTTTTAGTCCCTTTTTTGATAAAGGTAAATCGGAGCAAGATGGTAGCTAATCGATCGGATACTTGTTACAACTTTAATGGTAGTTAGCGAATAGTGACAGATCCGATGTGTTAAGAAGTAAGGTAATAAGGGTATTAACGAAATACAATTATAATTCAGGAAATAAACATACGCTGTACCCGCACCTTGACTGCTTATGACAGAGTGACGGACTAAGTATAAATACCTCGTACGTAAGAAATGCAAACCGTTACTTCTTTAACGGCCCATTTTTCGAGTGGTTGTTTTCGCAAATTTTCGATTGCGTCCGTTCTCCCGGTAGGCTGCGGCAGTGGGAGCCGTTAAAGGTGATGTAATTGTTTTTGGTGACGTTGGTTGGATAAGAATGTTCTCCTCCTCATCATCACTCTCCTCTCCATCCTGATCATCAGCGGCAACGGTGGTATTAATTATATCTCCAGAGACCTTTTCTGACACCTTATTCATCAACGCACTAACAGCACTGGCGCCATCTCGATCGGCGCTTGCAGAGAACCATGGCCAAGAGAAAGAATCAGAAACAGTTGGTGGCGCCTTTTTCGGTTCCGGAACATCCCAAATTGTGGGACAATAGATAGGTGTTGAAACACAATCCTGTTTCACTTGGTCAAAGAGGGTGTTATCTGTTGACGCAACAAAGTATTAAGAATGTAATAACTTAGGCCCTTCAGAGTTTTCTTACTTGGACAGGTCATTTGAAAAGCCACTCCGCTGGCGCTACAGAAGTTGAACACTGCAAAATGTATGCTCAAATAAATCGAAATAAATCTTTATTAAATGACACAAGCTCCTTACCGTGACATCCACGGACGCGGTCAGCATATAGTCCGGGTAAAGGATGAACCAAGCAGTCAAAGAAGACCCAACTAGGAATAACATGTGATTGCGCCCGGCATGGACCAATGATACTGACCATTGTCAGCAATATCGTTGCGGCAGTAACCCGAAAAGCCAAACCATCTCCTTCCATTTTTGCCGTGTGATGAATACCGACTGCGGAAAGGATCGAAGAAGTTTCAGCCAAATTGTCAAAGCCCCAACGATCCGGACTATTTACGTAAAAACGCACGCACCAATTTATATAACCTAACAATTACTTAGCCCGTCGCTCGGCCGTGTCGGAATTTTAAATATCAGTTGTATCTAATTTGATGCAATATTTTGAGTAATAATGGCTTTTCGTGAGTGGTGTGGGTAAACGTAAAGTATGTATAAGCCACACCGAATTGTTGCTCTACCAGGTCCGACGATGGTTCGCCGGAGAAAATGCGTTGTATTGAACTGCTTCAACCATAATGTCTGCACCCTATAATCCACGAAAGGGGTTTCACCCACAACGCCGGTGATGAATATGCACGGTAAGATAAATCCTTTCAAATCGCCAGCATTTTATGCAACGTCGCAATATGTCTAAATAAAATGGCCTGATGCTTTTCCACAGTACATGTACGTTCCTCTATAACGACTTCCATGTACTGCGCATACATAGGGTTCTATTATTTTACAGTGAACGCTATTTAACAATAAATGCGAACAATAGTGAGAGCGGTATTTCGTGGAGGCAAAACTTACTCCGAAGGTTATGACCCTTTGAGGCTCTTTTGATACCTGTTATCGCTGTTGTTGTCGGCCTACGTTTAACACCAGCTTGTGAGCTGTATCCGTGTCTGCCTGGTATACAATATAAGAAATACCACTGGAAACCAAGAAGGGCATAGGCTATTGCATTGTAAGAACTGATCGACCATTTGTGGTGATAAAAAGTAGTGAAGAGCGTTGGGCGTTGCTGATGAGCTTAATCCAGCAATCTGGAAATATGGCATGTACATACTGCAGTGTTACTGTACCGTCACACACTTTGTGTTTATCTATCACAGATGTACAATAGAAATCCTCCAAAATTTGTTCAAAAACACGACAAAAAAATGACTGACAATGAAAAATAAATCTAGAGCAGGTGACATTTTCTTCATCACTTTAAGACAATTTGGTCACACCAGACTTGACAGGGTCTGCTCACAGGCTCAGGAACAAATAAGACCCAAAATAAAAGAATGAAAACAGCCAACTTAAGCTAGGACATTTTCAAATCCGAGGCCGATTCAATTTTATTCACCATCATCGTCACATAGCTTTCCCTTCTGCTTTTTGGCTCTAGGAATAAACTACTGCTTGCATCCGTGTCCTTCTGAGTAAGTGCTGCTTCTGGTCGCTTTCCATCATTCCCTGAAGAATAAAATACCAAACACTTTTAAATATTTTCGTAGCCAAGGGTTTTTGGTAGTACTCTCTATTGTACCGTAAGTTTGTCTGTGTGATTGTCGACCTGAATGTTGGTCGTATTTCACATGCCGTTTTTTTACCGTTTGAGTTGAAGTCAGAATCGATGGAGCATGTGCTTCGCCAGAGTGATCTCTCCTCCAACGACCTTATCTTCTGCTGAATCAAAGAAGACGAAACCTTGTGAGCAGACCCTGACATTTTGTCCGTAACGAGAGGAGTTGCAGGTGCGCTCTTGGTCCGCGGCATGGAGGGTCGTTTCTTAATGGCACCTTTCCGTTTAATACTGCATCCTGTTCTCTTTTCACTATTCTGCTCCGCATTTGCTAAGCTTCGGCGGATCTTGACGTTTTCAGTCGGAGAGGGTGATCCAGTGGAAAAGCTTGCACTCCGCCAGCCTGCTTCCTTGTCGCTGTGAATGGCCGAGTCCTCTTCTTCTCCGTGATCCGGACCACCGCCCGACATTGAGTCGAGAAGGTCAAGATTCCGCTCGTAGAAGTCATCGGAGCCGTAATTTCCATCCGCCAGGCTCATCGAAAGCGGTCGAAGGGTCAGTGCATTAACAGCTTCTGTGAAAGTCTCCAAATCCAGCCCATCCTCCGGCTCAGCGCTGTCGATGCAATCAACATTGCCCGGTACTAGCCACTCGTGGCTCTCAAAGGACTCTTCAGTGTTGAAGTTCTTCATGATGGGTTTCAGGGCTTGTTTCGCCTTACCGAAGGCAGTGCGGAAGCCATATTTGAACATTCCCGAAAGCTGGTTTGCTGTAGTAGCGTCTTGAGATGAGGCTTCGCTGTGAATGTTGTCCACCGATTTTTGCCTGGATTGCTTACGCGGACTGATGGTCAAGAATGAATCCTAATGATACAACAACAATCTAAATTTGATAAACTTAGAAGCAAGATGCAGATGCAGATGCAGATGCAGACTATACATGTAACATGCAGATTACGTCAAAACCTCAAACAACTAGACAGTGGCAGGAGACAAAAAGTCAGACAGACAGACCGACCGACCGACTGACCGACCGACAGACAGACATACAGACGCACAGACAAGCAAACAGACAGACGGAAAGATACACAGACACACACACGGACACACATAGACACTCAGACAGACAGGTAGATAATTTGACAGACTAAGCGGTCTACGCAGCGAGTCCACCGGAGCGAACCTGAACAACAGTCGATGATTTGCGTCTGTTGGGGTCTTCCGGTCTGTGTTCGCTAGTGACGTGCTTCTCCTCGTACATAAACTCATCCTCCTTCGTGCGAGGAATGTAATCAGTTGAGACGTGGAAGACGGCAGTTGTCTTGGTCGTTTTATCTTTTCCCGTTTTTCGATCGACCGATCGTTTCTTTTCGCTCCGTTTGGAATTGCAGGCGTCTTCGGCTGGTAGTTCTATGTGGCCTGTCTCGGCACTTTCCAAGTCAATTATGGGTAGGGTTTGTCGACGAGCCTGTCGTGACATCCGATCCACCTGAAATATATCAACGAACGTGCTGTGTTGTACAACCACCGATGGGTCACATCAGCTCGTGGGAGAGAGAATATTTCTTACCGAGTTCTTGACGAAAGCATCCCGGACGGGGCTTTTGGCTCTCCGTCTCTGTAAATAGTCGGGAGCGGTTGTTGTGTGGAAAAAGGGCGGGCGAAACCGTCGTGGTGAGCTGTCATGAGCGACACCTATCCAGACACAAAACAACACTACTGTAAGCCAACAGTGCATGAAGAATTTAAAGGCAGCGAGTGTTGTACCTTGATGAACCTCGCCCAGTTGCATGACCAACTGTTGCACATGCTCCGGTATGGAAACACCAAAGTTTTTCAGCATCATTGTCTTCAGTCGGCTGGTCCAAGCACGTTTCTGTTCCATCGATTTGGCCTAGACAAACAAAACAGAAACAGCAATATGTATCAAAAGCAGCCCGTAATCTGCGAGGTGGCATATTATTATTAGAACTAATACAGTACCTCAATGACCGTTAATGCTTTGGGATTATCGAAGGCGATCACACTGAAGTGTAGAGGATTCTCAGGAATCACTTCCGATAGCATTAGATTGGAATGCTGCAAGCATAAAAAGTGCGGTCAAGACTGCTATAAAGCGGAGGTGGATTCTTCATGCATTGTTATGAGTGTGCAAGGCTATTCTCACAGCGATGTAGTTCTTGAATAAAAATGTTCCGTCTTCTTTGCGCTTGACAATCAGTAGTCCGTTTGCGAACAAGAAGAGATTCCGCTCGCCCTTCGCACCGGTAAGACGGAACAAATCGTCCAGTAGAAGTTCTCCAAATTCTCCCAAAGTTAAGGACAACTGTAAGAAATCAAGAAAAATTGGTCTCAAATTTTTGAAAGGACAGAAACATAATCAAGTGCTATACCGACAGATAAACACAAAGACAGACAGTCCCACGGATGAAAGCAGTCAGACAAATAGTCTGTCAGACAGACAGGCAATAGGCAGAAGCATATCGTAACTGAGACATTATTACCGGCAGCTCTTGCAGTCTTAATTCCAGCTCCTCAAGCCTAATTTTCCGTTCCTTCTGATTCTGCACTTCGTTGATTTTCTGCGCGATATTCCGCATGGATTCGTACGCTTCCGACACCCATTGGTAACCCAATGCGTCGCAATCACAGTTGTCCAACAGTTTTTCTAACAGTAAATGATACTTTAGAATCCTCTGAATCGGTTTGAGCAAGTAGGTGCCGAGCTGGAGCGAGTGTCCGATGTCCGCCTGCCGCGCGGCAAACCACTCGGGCTGAGCTGTGGTCAGTTGGGCGAGGTGTTTCACACTGGCGGGGAAATTGATGCAGTATTCCGTGTAGATTTCAAAGCTGTCTGCATGCTCGTTGAAGCATTGGGCGAGGTAGGCAGGCCCCATTAAATCAGGCGGAACTAGAGCCGCGAAGAATAACCTGCAGGAAATAAAAATCAACGCTCAGCAAGTATACGTACAAAATAACCAGTCATAAGAAATTCCTATCGATGACTCTGTAATAAAATAAGCTAACCTGTGAAAAGCTAATATCTTTTCCATGTTGGCAAAGACCAGGTTGAGATCCTCGGAGCTGAAGAGGGGCGATTCACGCATCGGTTGCAGGTAGCCCTTGAAATTGAATCAATGGTTAGTTAGTCAATGGGTTGGTGATAGCAAAACAGATACCGATAGCCTTGGTGCCTTGAAATTTAGCGTTTCGTGTCTGGCCATATAATACAATATCTCTCAATGTTACGGGAGACCTGTCTGTCAGTTTGCCTGTCTGTCTGTCTGTCTGTCTGTCTGTCAGTTTGCCTGTCTGTCTGTCTGAAATTATTGTCAATCAGAATATTCTTCTGCTTCTCCGACAGTAAACTGTTCCAATTGTCTGGCATATGGTTCACCCTCTACTAGTATACATAAAAAATGGAGAACAGTTTGCCGCCGATCGGTCAGCCAGCACCCCATCGAACCGGCCCTAACTTATAGTATACATCCATTCATCATTCATAATTATCATTACCACCAACCTGGCAAATCTGGCGGAGATCTTCCACGTAGTTCTTCTCGGTGTGCAGTACTTCGTCCATGATAAAGTGCGTTTTCGAACCGAGTGAGAGGGAGGAATGCCGGTAGTGATTTGGGGTGGCAAGCACGGTGTTGGTGTCGTTATTAGACGGTGTTCCATCATTGCCGATGAGCGATAGTGCTGACTGATGGGAGGAGGCGGTACTGCCGGCCGATCCGTTGGAGGAGGAAGAGTTTCGCCAGATGGAATTCCGATCGAGATCGTTGACTCCAGAATCACCGGAGAGGAAAGTGTGACTGGAATCGACCGAGGATACTTCGTATTCCAGCGGAGAGGTTTTACGGGGCAGAGGGGACACTTCGTCAGGCGGAAGGCCAATGTCGAGACAGTCCGACGTCGTGGCCATGTTGAAGCTCTCCAGAATGTCCACCATACATCCGGTCAAATCGATGGACGAACCTGAACAGACGACAAAGACCACGGATTTTCCTCGCGAATTTCAAAAAAAGGCGAAAGACGAAATAGATGTCGAGTCGTGAGGGCATTTACGGAATTACTCGACAGTTAAAAATGTGTAAAGACCCACACAAAGGTTGGGCAAGCAAGTAGTTTATCAAAACGGTCTCTCGCGCATGAGTAACGATCACCAAGCTTTACTCAGTTATACGGACATTAATCTCGTTTTTTAGATAAGGAAGGGACATGGCGTCAGATTAGGCGTTCGACCAAGCGCAAATTCTAGCTCTCGTCCTTGACGCATAAAAACTCTCTTTGAGGCAGACAGGAAGGAGCTTCTTTCTATAAATCTCTTCAAAACTTGACGGCTTCAAACAGTGCGTCGCCGGAAAGTCTGCTGGCCTAGAGCTTCACGCTGTGTAAGCACACGGTCAGGGATCGTTAAGATTCGCCGGTGACAAAATGGATCTGGAGGTCTCTTATCTCACATTCCGATTTTTATTGTGCGGCGATGGGGGAAAACACTGTTTATGGCAAAGCACTATTCATGTACACCGAATATACGCAGTTTCAAAATTATTATTCTCATTGCAAGAAACCCATGTTCAATTGTGTGTAGGTCTGTCTGTCTGTCTGTCTGTCTGTCTGTCTGTCTGTCTGTCTGTTTGTGTCTGTCTCCCTGCATATCTGTCTGACTGCTTCGCTTTCTTGATACCCTAGGGCGCACAATTTGTTTGCGAAACGAGACTCCCAGCAGCAGTCACAACATGATTCACCTCAAGTAGCCCTTATACACAAGTCCGCCCGGATCGTGGCCACGCCAATCGACCCCAGGTGCCCCTCACTCGACGAGCTGCATTGTCCACTGCAAAGTCTGATTTAGCTTGACTGACCCATAGCCCACTAACTAAACCCTTTACTAGTCAACGAGTTCTTTTACGCGTCGTCTGAAGATCCGCCCTCAACTGCAGCACATGAGGAATATTTTTAGAACTTCTATGGTCAGAGCAGCCTGATCCTGGCGTTCAACGGTAGAGTTGGTGCATAAACAAGAGCTGAAATGGTTTTTATACTAGGCTGTACTAGTAGTAGTGACTTGTCAATCGATAAGACTCATCAAATCTCCCCGCGAGTGATGAAGGAATTCTCCTCAAAGTCGGTCACAACAAACCGATCACGAAAATCAGTCCCATCCAAAATATTTGATTGAAGCCGAAATCTCTATTAAAAGTATTTGATTCTCTTTTGTAATATTAAACGTAACTTTTATATAAATGCAAATTTTATCCGTTTGACCCACAATAAGAGAAAGCTGTTAATGTTGTTATTAAGCACGTGGCGCGAAAATCGATAAAAGCTTCCTTCCCGGATCCAGTAGTCGATCCCTTTTAGGATAAACTTGAGCCATCTGCCTCTCAGTTCCCTTTCTAAACATTTGGAGTCCGCTCATTTCATTACAGCTTGTTCAGCTGCCGGTACAGCGGAACGGATGGATGGATGCTGCTTGACTTGACCGACTTGGCATTCTCTATCGTTGAAGCATATACATTTTCATGATATGCAGACTTGTAGGAGGGTGGGCAGTGCTTGCTCACCAAGTAAACAGATGCATGGCATAAGCCAAGCTATATCAAGTGGTCAGAGGCAGTGCAAAAACTCCCCGTCTGCCAATTACTGAGGAATTTTGCATAAACCCATTAACATATTTCTTTACTAAAAATTTCCATAAAACAAACATACTCAATTCGTTTTCCGAGGCCCAGGGGTTCTTGAAGCGCATTTTGAGGAGTATTCCCTTGTTTTTACAGCGCCACTTAAAGCACTTGAACGTGAAATTCACTCTTTACTCCAATATGTAGGTCAAGAAGAAGGTCTGACATTTTTTCTGGATTTCGTATCTGTCGCTCAAAAGGGTTATTTTCCAACTTAAGCGTAACTGTTTTGTTCGCTGCATGTCCAATTTCACTCTCCACAACCGTTTACGAAGCATTATTACTAAGTGTGTTATCGACAATGTTTAAGGCAATAAACTTGCGCCGGTCGGACGCCGTAAAAAGTTGTGAAATACGACTCCCTTTCGCGCGGAATTCGATCGATCCAATTGCTTCGCTTGCTTGCTTGCTGGCCGGCTCCACCAACAGAGACTTCCATCATGATTATCGTAGAGCAAAAAACACCCACAGATCAACACGCGATACTTTGGCAAATTGCTTTTTACAACCGCGCGAGTGAATTGGAGCAACAGCAAAGACACAACTAACTACTCCTTTTTTGGCTTTTACCACAAGTAAATACGTCAAACTTTAATGATATATCATAATTCTTAATTGAACCGTGTCACAGATCTCTCATAAAATCAGTGTGTTTGTTTTCACCTTTCCTCTCAGCCAAGTCGGCAGAATCAGACCGAATAAGGAGGTAAACAGCCACACAAAGGCAAAAACAGGCAGGCAGAACAGGCACACAGGACAGACACACAGGTAAAGACAGACAGACAGACACAGACTCGTAGACATTTAGTGGTTGAATCTTACCAAAAATCTCCCGCCATTCAAGGTCCATCTTATAATCCGAGAAAGTCCTCGAGGAAGCTCTTGGCATTTTTCACAGCTTTCTACACAAAACGCATGACAGCATCTTCGCGCCACTAAGATTAATCCCCACAATTATGATCTTCTCGGAAAGTTTTGCCTCATCCATCTCCGAAAGAAAAATAGGCCGCGCACGATGAATGGCACACAAATTTGGTGATGTTTGATGGTAATAATATATTGGTTACAGATTAGCGAGAGTCAGAGGAAAAAAGGCACCGTTAGAGAAAGATCTCACTGCCGCTGGCCGATGAGAATCATCACGAGCAGCGACCGTCACTTTTTCGCGGTCAGCAGTGTGAGCGTAGAAACGTGCACGAAGACTCTGCAGAATCCATTTGTCACAATCGCAGAGTGATGACCATATGTGTGAATCCTACTAGACCATATAACTCGGTCCTATTTTTCCACTAAAAATTATGCCCGATTTCCAGAAGAATCAGGAAGACCAAGCGACAACCAAGTTCGAGTGAATCTTGGGAGTCATGTAAGTAAGAAATGCACGTTCAACAAAGGGAAGAATAAGTATATTTTGTTGAAGCATAGACGTAAGTTGCATGATATTTCAGCGACTAAGGATGAAATATTGAAGTGAGGGATTAGGAGGAGGGAAGCTAGGGGACTAATCGATAGTGCGGACCATCTGGCGCACTATACGAAGAAACTTTCCATTGACCGACTAAGCAGCTGAGTGAGTGACTGGTGCATGCTGTAGTACAGTAGTTTAGTCTCGTCTTTCGCAAGCAGCGTCCGGCAAATGGCCCTCCTTCTCGGACAGACTACAGACAAACTCTAAGGTGGTCTTGTGCGTCATCTGCCATCGATAAGGGAACCCATTCATTTGTAATAGCAGAAAGATCACGCAGACTAACAATTGTTGACATGCCTCCGCAAACAGTCACAGCCAATCGGAAGAGGGAAAAGTGACAAAAAACAGACAGTCGTGAACAATGCAGGCGTCACGAAGAATAGCAACTTGACTGTATGTGTGTGTATGTCTATAGGTCAGTTTAGGCGCCAACGCTGCTCATGACTCTCACATAATATACACTCTCCGCATGATTGGGCAACAATCGGAAGGGACAATTCGGAAAGGTCTCCTTCGTGCCAAAAATTCTGGTCGGATTTTAATGCCATCTCAAGAAATTGTTTGGATTTTCATTTAGCGATGCATTTCATTTTTTGAACAATTAAAAGTGAGATTTAGAAGGGTCAATAGGTTGCTTGACGAAAGAGACAAATCGATACATTATCTGCAGAGTGCAGTGCAGTGCACACTCATACTAGTACCACAGAAAATGAACTCAATCATATTATGCATTCATAAACAGTCCATCACAGGAGGCCGCTTCAGCTTCACTCCTTCTGCTTTAATTTAAAGATTAATCTAGCCTTACTTATAAGTATTTTTGTGCGAACAATATCTTCAACCCTGTCGTCATATGCGAAAAATGGACTGAGGCCTATCCTATACTACAGTACTTAATAGTACAGTATGCTAACTACCTTTCGTTCACCAAAAGTGTTGGGTGAGAAAGTGCCGTACCGGAATTTGACGTAGCTGCGCTGTTCTTTACACCTCTAATGGTTGGAAACTTATCTATCACTCGGAGCATCTTTGCAAGTGCGGATTACGCCGCGCATTTCTTTATTCCGCCCCGCCGCGGACTTAAACTCATCTCGATCCACCCCCTTTACGCACACTATTGCCTTCTTCGTTAGTTGCGATGAAATGAAGCGATGAATGAAAAGTTGTGCATGCGTTTTTGGGTAGTTAGAAAGTGAAAAGATGTATGTCAAGGAACGACGTACACTGCGGCCTGATGATTCCTCCGTTTGTGCTAATGCCAATCCCAACCCACTGCAGCATCTCCCGAGCACAAACAGACAGACAGCCGACGTGTTTATATATTCATTCGATGTACCGATTATCCTCCTCCACGCATAGTGAAATATTGATTTTTCAAATTTCTTATCACAATCGAAAACCTCAAACTTATAGGTGCGCCTGATAACGGTGGTGCTTTATGTGGATTGATATAAAGTGGCGCCACCTCGGAAGAGAACAGTCAGTTGTCTGCCATCTGACAGGTGGCGCAGTATTACAACTATTCCACTCTAATAATGATCTGCCTATTTACGCATTGCGCATGTCGACAGGCTTTTGCTCTTCTCAACAAGATCTGAGCCCATCCTGGGTTCTTCCTTTTACGTGATCTGTTACCCTCGTACGTCCGGAAAGAATGTAATACGAAGTTTAATAACAGTACCTCGTAAACAACAAAGACTCCAGCGAGCCAAAGAGCGTTTCCCATATTTCCGATTGCCTTCCGCTGTTACGGCAAAACATTCAGCGAATGCCGATGAACAATGTTGTGAGGTTTTTCTCATATTGAGCCCACAAAAGGCAAAGTCCATTTGAGTATTACAACGCAATGAGATAGACAAACAGCGGCGGTGGTGGGTAATAACATTTCACGACAATCAAATACTTTCACTTCCCTGGCATGGTTAATCATTCGAGCAAGGAAGAAGTGATAATCAATTTGGTACGTATGAGTACGAAAAATGCATCTTTATGTGTGCTTGCAAAGTTTCAATATCAGTACGCTTGACTTGGACTGCTCAAGATACCTTTAGACTTGCTGATTTACCTTTACATAACCAACACTACACTACACTACACCACCAGTACATAGCCTGTACTGGGAATTAGCTGCAAGTTTAGTCCATTTTGCACAAAAGTATTTGCACGTAGCGGTAGAGTGAGTGTTTATTCCTTGAGATCATGCCAAGGCATGCATTCGGTTTAGGGTCACATACAGGTCTGTTTATACTATCATATAGGTGCATTCATTTTTTTCGGGTGTCACTGCCAGATTGATTTGAAAGATGATGTGGGACACACTTCTGTACATTGTACATGAAAAAACAACATCTGGGGCTAGATGTTCTCTTTAAATGAAAAGAGGCCGAATCTGACTAACGAAAAAAATAATGGACGGTGGACAGTAGCTTTATGCTCTATCAGTGCTGGGACTGTGACTCTATACACCCTCGCACTGATTCTGTATAGCCTTTCACACGCACTCGAAGGTCTGGCCTTGAGACTTTTTTGCTGCCAATAAAATACTTGCTCTTTTTCCGACCCAAAATGGAATACCAATCGCCCTTGGGGGTAAGTAAGAACATGCAATGAGAAATTAATCGAGGGTTCAGGTTTCTATGTAAAATTTGTCGGCAATAAAATATGTGACGAATGATCAGGACGAGTTTAGAAAGTAGTGCAACATATAAACCCACCAGTTAGTGATGCATGGCTGAGCTCGCGATACGGACAATTAAGACGCTAAACGGAGGCAGTCTTCTTTGGTCTTGAGAGAGAAAAAAGCCGGGCGGTGCGAACGGCGACCTAGGAGCGATCGCGCCTCTAGTTTGAATGAAAATAATATAGAAGCAACAAGTTTTGTCGCTCCAGTTACCCGCTCGAAACAACTAACAAGTCTTGTGTTGAAATTATTTTGATAGCGACTCACACAGTCACACATACACAAGGGATATCATTTACACCTGCTGACAGCTGGCATCAGCACAAACCCAAACAATATTAAAAAAAACTAGATGGACACTTTGTCCAACCAAAACGACGTGTGGATGAATCGTAAGTCCATTCGAGTACTAGCAGTGTAGCAAATAATTGCTTGCTTGTCAGCAACACCAAACGGGCCTATTTTATAATCACCGTGCAGTTTATTCAGGACAGACAAATTTCCAACAAAAATAATTGCACAATAAAAAAATGTTGTAAAAGCGGGCATTTCATCCGTTGGTTTATTTACCGGCGAAAGTAGGTTCATTCGAAAGAAAGGCTCACCTTCCACTGTATAAAGGTCCCAGAAGAGAGGGTTCCGTCAATTTTTTCCCTCACTCGGCGCCTCGTCAAATTAAGAATCCAGATCCAGCGCATCCATTTAATCCGGAATACTTTGCTGTAAGAAAATATTGTACCAATAAAGGATACTCCATCCAGTTGTTTCGTGTGGAAGGAAACATGGGCTTTGAAAGAAAAAGATTCGGAAAATTTAGATTAATAATTCAACGAAGAAGAGTAGAGTAGTAGACAAGACCGTCTAGTGTGTCGAATAGAGAGCACATAAAGAAACAGCGATGATTATTTGTTGTGCCACATTCCATTCCACCGTGCAGGGCATGATAACTGCATGATATGTCTACGAGTGACGATGACAACGACGACGATACCGGCATGCTGCACCTCATAACTGCCCATTCTCATACACCCCATACGACAATTCTTCTTTTCTCCGACAGCTGGTTGGGCGGACCCGTAATTATTATCATGATATAGCTCCTCCGTATTGGCCTTCGATCACTGGGCCTTTTTAAGATCCACAGATGCGAATAGGCTAAATTCTCGATAAAAGGGTAAATTCATACTAGAATAGTAGCAGAAAAAGATAATTATCCACGGCCAAGAGTAGAGCCTGGCTTTAAATTATTCATCAAACCGAGGAAGAGTTCAAACTGACATATGAGTGGGAAGAAGACGTCAAGTACAAAACCGGCATGAAAAAGAGTTATGAAAGCCGTGCCACGCCACGTGGGTTGCCTCAACTGAACCATTAAGTGATGAAGGCAGGGAGGCAGTGACCACTGACCATGATTTTAAAAGCCAAAGTGGAGTCAGAGACCGGTTTTATCATCAAACATATGGAGTGGGAGGGCCTGTGCGTCCCAAATTATGCCGGTCATTTTGGGTCTTTGTTGACATGCACACACTGGCTTCCGTTCCGTCATATAAATAGGTCACCTAAATTTCTATATACTCTACTACATCATGCAAAAGAATCACTCCTTCTGCTCTGGATGAAGATTTTCTCATTTCCGATCGACAAGAAATAATTCATGATTGAGATTGGAGTTGGATTTGTAAGAAGAAACCACTACAATTTTTAGCTATCAAAGTTTACTCCTGTTACTACTACTATACTGAGTCCTCAAACTAAGCATGAGCGTTTCACGGCAGGTGGCGCTGGGGACGAAATTTAAGAGAGCTAGAAATGCTATACCTACTCCACAGTGCGGGACCTCTAATGGATCCAGATCTTCACTTCTGGAACTTGTATGTTTCTGTAATTAGATTTTTCGAGAGCTACTTGATCATCTTCCACGTCTTACTCGGGGATTCGTTAGCTATCGAGTACCCTGTTACATTCCAATTCTGCACACTCAAGGAAGCTGTCATAGTACCTGCTCGAATTACACTGATTTAGCCACCCATACCGTACTACAGTAGTACAATCCACAGTAATGTGTGAGTGGGCGATGGTTAAGTCTGATTGACAATATTTCCTCAAAATAAACGGAACACCCTGCATATCTCTACAGATTTGGCATCATAGTTCCGTTGACAATGTTGCAAGACCCAGTAAGGGGTCTTTCTCAAGCTATTGTTGTGCTACTGTTATTTAGTTGCGGTGGCCGTTATGATGGCAGTGTTATTCTTTTCTTTCGCCACATTTATTATTTTTGATGGTGTGAACAATTTCTACTATACCCGTAATATGTTGATTAAAGGAATCGTTATTCTCACCTGCTTTTTTGTGGACTCCTCAAGTTCACAACAAGAGCAATTTTCGCTGGCGGACAGCGGATACTGTCAGTACGATGCCCCAAGGCCTTATTACCAGGCAAGCTCATTTGTCTCAGTTAACTCCTTATTATAAATTTTAACATTTAATTCCACTGACAGGCCAGCTGCAGCAATGCATCCGTACCAATGGATTTGGATTTTACTGGACTCCCCGAACGTTTGACCCGACTCCTTTTAACAAATCTTACGGTTCACCACACATACAGTCCAATTAGTCCTGGACCGAGCTATGCGGACCTCCAAAGGGGTCGCAAAATGACCGTTCACCTCTTTGAGATCATCTACGTGGGCTTGAAGAACAATACTCGCTTACCATTCAGTCAGTTGTTGCAGCATGTTGCTTCCATCATTATTTCTCTGACTATTGAGCAAACATTCATCGGTGATCTGGGCAACGGTGATCTCGAAGGCTTTTTAGCTCTTACTGAGCTGCGCTTTGTGGAGTGTGGAATAGCTAGTTTACATCCTAAATTGTTCTACCCACTGGCTTATTCCAACCGTCTTAGCTGGATACCGTCGGAGCTGCTGCAACCGGGAGCACGAAGCATTCTTCGAAGTCTTGATTTGCAGCGAAATAAGCTGCGCCTTTTGAAGTGGGAAGTGTTGCGCCCTATTTCAAGCAGCATTGAGGTAGCGTAAGTTGCAAAGTTGCAAAGTACTTAGCAAGACCTGGGCTCACCTCTCTCCTTGCTATAGGTCATTTCGGTGGATGATAACGAAGTGAATGAAATTGTGGAGCCGGAATACGGAGCGATGAATAACTTTCAGAAGTTATACTACTTCAGCATTGTCAGGAACAGATTGAAGACGATTCCGCTGAGCATTTTCTCGGTTTTTCAACCGGGTGCCTATATCGTAGTCACGAATAATTTCATACCATGCGATAAATGTTACCTTTTACCTTTCCTTGGCCTTATCAATCGTGGGGTCCGGGTGGAAAATTTTACTTGCATTTGGAGTATCTCGCAGAAGAGCCAATCGCTTAACTTGTTGAGCGAGGCTGCTAATGCCCACGGGAACGACAAATGTCCTTATTATCTACGGGGACAAGGTGTCCCTCAAAAGGGGCTAGAGTTATACTTAACAGTGGTCAGTGCATGGGTATTCTTTTCTCACTTTTATTTTTTCTAACACGGGGTCTCCTTTTTATATTGTACTGTGAAATTGTTGAAAACAATACGATTGGTATGAATACCGGTGTTATCAGCCGTACGACGGTCGAGAAGATCCGAACTGTTTTCTATTATTTTGAAGAGCCTATTGAATGTCCTATATGAGTCTATAGAGAATGGTGAAGATTTATCTAGAAGGGTCGACAATCGGTAGAAATGATGGGTCCTATATAGAGTAAACATAAAGGTTAAGACCCTTTGGGTTCGTTAAATTGCAGGGGGAGGCAGTGGGAAGGCCTGAACCTTCATCAGGACCGATTATATGGAAACAAAGCGAGGGTTCATGCAAGATTAGAATACCACGTGGAAGGGATCATTATTACAATCGGGGGCACAATCGGTAATTACCGCTGATTCATTCCTGAAAATGTTGCTCGACCTACCTTCTGGATTCAACTCATCGTCCATCGGACGTTCATGAATCGGATCCTAAACTCGTGTCAGGAATCGCGGAACCCGGAAACAGCAACAACACCTTATATACAGATGTAGATAAACAAGTGTAATTTTTAGTACTGAAACTTAATGATACTAAGCTCTGGCCAGATTACGCCGAAAAAGTCCACGCAGCGCCCTTTTGTATCCAGTACGTGAGCTCTAAAAACATGGCACACAGTGGGCCGATAATCAGACAAAGATTCGACCCATGGCCCACGCGTTTAGCACCCAGGACGAGAAGACATCGGTTCCTCAGTCAGCGTGCGTTTTGGGAAAACTAATGGCAAATACACTGATACTCAAGCGCTTTAAACGCCGAAAATGTTTCTCTCTCAAGCACTTTTTCGTCATAATTCTTCAGGGTACATGGTGGTTGATGATGCTTTGTAGCTAATTGGATGAAATACATACCCGGAGGCGCTCTTTTTGGCTCTCATTCACTTGCGCTACACCAACAAGCTCAACTATCTTTCATATGGCATATGACGGCAACTGGGACAGTACAGTACACTATACCAAATGCAAGCATGCGCAAAAAGCCATTAGATATTTGCAGTGTTTACAAGTCAGAGTATATCCCACTCTGACGCTTATCGCAATCTTTAAAGCACTTTTACGGGAGCTGGGATTTAGTGGTCGTCACATTTTATTTAATCGACTTATTGGACGGGCAGTCCACCTACCTGTCCACGTATTTACTGTCCACAAACACAAAGGAACTACTGCTGGTGCTAGTCGTCCCAATAAACATTACTGTGAAAAAGGTTGTGTACGAATATCAGGACTTGACAAGGTAAGAATTATCTTTATCGAGCTTCCTATGAGGTTTCCCGTCTCGGTCAATTTTCATCACCAATTTAATGCAATATAAACTGGCGACTGATGACAGGCAGTGTGATTTCATTTTGAGCACACGCATTTGTAGGTACGTTTCGCTAATTTTTTTCTTCTGGTTGGTCTCCTCAAACCCTCAAAAATATATATATCTATTAATCGTAATTTGCCATCGGGGAATAAAGGGAAAGGAGCCAATTAGCCCATTATTATTATAGGGCAATGGGAGAGGCGAGGTCTGGGCGAGCTTATCTGCGCAAATCGCTGCGGCTGCAGCAAAGTGTGCGTTAATCAAAAAGCCAGTTGCTCCCGTTACCTGGAAAAGGGTACCTACGACGTTGGAGGGAGATTAAGGGTGTACATATGTATTTATTTATACACATCACGACATATTGAGCAGTAGAATATGTTGGTTCGCTCATCCTGCCGCTAATCCCCGGCACATCCTGCCATCGATCCACAATTAATGACGTACCGAACTCACCGTACTACTAGGTAGTACTAGTAGGCAGTGCAATCAATTCAAAGTCTCCTTTAGAGGTATCGCTACAACTAGCCTTGTTTTGAAATTACACTCATTGAATTACAGTTTGCAGGAGCAAGCAACAAGAACCCGACCTCGCAAGTGCGATGTTTGTGGCGTACCCCAGACAGCCTTCGTCGTCGGTCGTACAACTATACTAAACCTTGCCGCCCTCTCGGATCAGTGGAGCAATAACCATTTACAGCCCCTTCTCTATTGAATGAGTGAAGCTGCCTGCTTCTTCTGTCGAGCGTACGTCCGTCCATCCATCCATCCATCTCTCGTGCAGCTCCAGTTTCTCATCATCCCGGAGACGGAGACGGAGAGAGTGCCAAATAATGTCAAGACTGGCGAGTGAATCAAGCGACAACTGCGACGACTATGACGACAAGGACGACGCCTCATCATTCATTCGCCCATTGTAAATCCTATTTTCTTGGGTTCCCTCTCGTTTAGCGGTTTGTGTATCGCTCTCGCATTGCTCTCCTTGTCTCCCGGTGTGAACCTGCTGATCTAGCCGCGATCCAATTTCCCAACGGGATTTGTTGATTTTCATCCATACATACCGTAGAGTAGACAGTAGATGTAGAGTGTACCTTTGATACTTCGAAGCCGCCAGCACAACTCAACCATCTTGTGGAATCGCTGCGTCAGAGGAGATTATTCCGCCATGATAATGGATTGGGTTCTTGAACCTTGCGAGGGTGCATCACCTTCTTATTACCATGGATGGAGGAGAATGAGGCTGAATTAATTGAGGGGCTAGCACCAGCAGGATGGTCTGGCATTTTGTATTTTGTCTGATTATTCTGTTGGCTTCCGGGATGTCCGACGAGGATGTCTGTCACAATGGCGCCTGTTACTGCTCCGAAACCAGTATCAATTGCCGGCGCGCAGACACCCTCACGGGCATTCCTCTTCTCTGGCCGGAATCTCGGATGGGAAATATTACCGAAATGTGAGTCCCTTATAATCGCTTGTCCTGGATGTCCATCAATTTGTTCATGCGGATAAGTAGGAATAATATAACAGATATTTCATAAGAAGTTTTAGCATTGATTACATGGATACTTTTCAGCCGATTGCGCTAGCCAGCCGACGCATTCAAGGACGAAGATATTTTATTTGTTTGACTATGAAAAATGGGAAGATTTGCGGAACTATGACCTCTTTTCATTTCCATGCCCATTCCTAATTACCCATGATTTCTATTATCCGGGAGAGATTCCGGCATTAGAAAAAGCAGACAGTATACCGTATATTTTTTTGCTGGAAATAATACATAACTCAAGTCTTAAATAACGGGAACCGGAAGCTTGACTGGTAGGCTGTATCCAGTCGGGGTAGCATGATTGGCTTTGACATTTAGAGGGAGCTTTTACTTTGAATTTATTTAACCGCATCAGCTGTTCCGGTTCCTTTTAATTTGCCACAGAGAGACTGCAGTTTCCGCTTCGTGCAGGTTCATCGATCACGGCGATCTTTCTGTCCTTTTAGATACATCGACCACCAGCCACGACTGACACATTTGACAGCGTCATCCTTTAGAAACTATACTCGGCTCCAGAAGCTGTAAGTGCAAATGCAGTACGGGTGGGCGAAGGAATTTCTCCCATCAAATCCACATCCAAAAATAGGGTTAAATTATCCGGAAACGAGGGTTCATGCACCCATTCATCTTAAGCGCTCGCCTGGAAGCGCCAGTTCCAAGTCGCCAGTTTAAAGGGGTTCTGATTCGACAATAAATTAGTGGTACGAACGAATTACCCCGCAAAACTTGTTGATGTTTCTTATTGCAGTACCCTGGAAAATAATGGAATTTCATTCATGGACGGGAAAACGTTTGCGCACAACCCTAACCTCAAGCAATTGTAAGTGAACGCGTTAAAGAACCGAAGGGACCGGAAGTACTTCCCCATGCGTGCCTTGGAGCTGTCAGGATTTAGAAGAGATCGCTTTTTACACTTGACAGACATGCACACGCTATTCTAGACACTCACATTCACTGCTGTAAAACGAGCTGAGGCGACGATTTAAATGGCTTTTCTAACTTCATTAAACAAGCGCTATATAGAGACTGCTACATATGATTGTTAGATATCCCGTGGCCATTAACGCACGGCGTGACGTGGGGCCTCGTGAAGATTTGCGAAGAGCGAAATACCTTCAAAAAGAGAAAGATACACACTGTATCGTGTGTCCTCGGAACATTAATGCCCTTTCGATGATTTAGGAACTACTAGTCATATTTCACAGTGTGATTCTTTAGCTTGTTCATTTTCCATGCACAGACGAGTTCACGACGGACAAAGAAAGGTTATATATTTGGTTTAGAATTATCGATCTAAGCTGAAAGACTGCTCTTCCTCCTTGCGATTGGTTTGCGATGTAGCAATACCGTTGTCGTGTTGCGTGGGGATTCCTTTCTTCCGCTCAATTCAAAAGGCAGTCAGCAAATTAGTGTTTCCCGGCTAGTCTTCTTCAATCAGCGTTGATGACAGCACTAAAGGCTCTCCATGTGCATTTAGGGTCCTAGTTCAGTAGTATAGTGTATAGTATCGTTCGTGAGCCGCATACAAAGTCAACACTTTTTGAGTACGCGACTAAATTAGTTTCTATCTCCACACGATCGAGTATCCTGTTGAAACATCACATTGGCTACTGATATCTATCGATTATTTTCGGAGATACATTTATCTGTATAGGTGCTGTAGGAGGAAAGGAAACGTCGCTAATGATTAGAAGCTTTTATGTGGGTGGGTGTGGTTATACCGTCTGATCGTTGTGCAACCGAGGAGGGTCAATCGTTGTTTTGAACAGTAAATATATGTAGTTTTGATACAATTCTACAACCTGGATACTGTAGTCGTAGTAGTAGTGGGTCATGTGGAGAAAGACCATTAGAAAGGACTTCAGAGAAAGTCATGAAAACATGCGGCTCAAGGGACCAAAAAATCAATTGATCCCGGCATCAATGTTCAATGGAATCGCTGATTAGGCCTTCCTTTCTCTTTACTCAAAGCCTTCCTTCTTTTTTTTGAGTTTCACCCTCAGACAAATTTACATTAAAAGAGGGAGAAACACGGGCTCCGTGTGGATGATCCATCGTGATTAGTGCATTTTAACTCTCTCTCTCTCTCTCTCTCTCTTGCAGATATCTTCGCGGGAACAAAATTGAAATTCTGCCCCGTGGTGAGTCTCCTTTCCTTTCCTCCTTCCTCCCTCCTTGATTTGCCCGCTCTTTTTTCCTGTGATGATTTTGCCCTTCCATGACATGACATGACAACCACATCCGGGCTTTTCTTTTGCAGAGGCGTTTTTCGATCATTTCCTGGCGCTAGAATTGTAAGTGAATGAAAGTGACTGCCATACTAAATCTCATAAAGCAAGTCTATCCCAAGTCCCTCGGCACGGTGTCGTGTCTTCATCAACGGGAGCACTTATATCTTTCAACCATGTACATAAAAGAAGAAATTCTAGCAGATACATGCACTCATCAATTTAGCGCTGGAGAGTCACGAAAGCCATTCTAAAACGTAACTCATAAAAGTAGACAATGGGTGGACAATTTCAACACGAGAACTGCAGAGCCAATGGATAGAATTAAGTTTGGTGAATGATTTAGAATTCTACTCAAAATTATTATCTGTGCTCATTCCAGAGTGCTGACCGAAAATCCCCTTGTCTGCGCGTGCGAAAATAAATGGCTCCAGACCTTGATCAATTCCTCCAGTCCCATATTAGCCGATACTGGGAAAAAGTTAAACTGCACGCCAACGGGTGGGAAACGCGGAACATTATCCCAGCGAGGGTCCATTCCACTGGGCACTGCACCCATTCCCGACTGCGGTAGGTCTTACTCTCCCCCAACAGTACCATGCTCTGTTTTTTTTTGCCTTGCCACACTTTATTCAGTCTTGATGATTAGGAAAATGCCCCTTTTCATCATCGAGGGATTAGGGTCTTTATCTAGGCGAAGGACAAGTACTCGCAAGTCATTTTAATGATGGGAGTGTTTATACTACACTGTAATGAACTGGAATAAAGTTAACTTTAGCAAGACAGACATCATTAAGAAAGCCATTATCCTTTAAGCTTTGCGAGCGAGCGAAATGAGAGCTATAGTTAGTCAGGCGTCCAGACATTCAAATGGCCCAGCCATGTTGACAGATTTTGGCGCTCTTACTTTTGTTAATAGACGTACCGGAAATAATTGTCTGGCCCCGACTGGTCACGCTCAACGAGACCGACAACGTGACCGTTTCCTGCATCGCATCCGGCACGCCACCGCCGCGAGTTTACTGGAAAACCTCCGACATTACCTCAGACTATAAGATTACAGTGGTGCGCAATGTCAGCCTAAACAGGGACGTCCACTTGCTGCATCTGTTCAACCTTAGCTACAGCGATAACGGCTGGATTACCTGCATTGCCGATTCAATGGCCGGAAAGGAGCAGATGCAAGCACGCCTTATAATAGACGGTAACAGCATGCATACCTACTTCTCAGGAAAAGTTTAAAGTATCCGATCTCCAAATAGAATAAAAAAAAGAAGATTTATGGACAGACCCTGCAACTTAACCCTTGAATGGAGGAAAAATAAGTAACTGCATTTGACGGGAAGAAAAGTTTAGAAAAGTTCTTTCAGGTCCGCCAAGAATATCTATGGCTCAACCCGTAAAACGTTTATTTACCACCGTTGAATACAATGTCACGGGTCAACCGTTGCCAAATATGACGTGGTTTTTCAACGGACAAGTACTTCCGGTGAGCACAATGGTTCAGGTACGCGTATCAGCAACCCACGACCTTTCAACCGTGGCCGGCCAACTTTCCCTCGATGGAGAGCTCCCGAGGTTCTCTGGAACGTATGTGCTGGTCGCAGAGAATGCCTACGGTCAAGCCAATGCCAGCTGTGTCATATGTAAGTGCCTTCAAATACTCCACCAAATTGTTCTTCCTCAATTGGCATCTTGGTTTACTTTTTTGCAGCTTATAAATCTCCCGGCATTCATTTTCTTCGCCCTCCGACAAATCACCTGACTGACAGCAATCCTGCCTTCATGCCCGCACGTTTCCGGGCCACGACCCCGGGAGTGAGTCCCGCTTTGACCTCCACTCATGTCGGGATCATTGCCGGTTCAATCCTCGTCACCATCATTCTCCTCACAGCGATTATTTTTCTCCTCTTAAAACGCTACCGACGGAAACAGCAATCCAGCAATTCTCAGCACCCTCTCACCATGGAGTTTAGTAAACTTCTCTGTGCCAACGGAAATGCAAGCGGTCAGCCATTACTGGCTTCCGGTTCGAGCAGTGCTGGCGGCGTGCTGCGCAATATGATTGAGAATCCGTCGTACTTTGTGCGCCCGCTAACCAACAGCAACGGTTCCACCGGCTCCAGTCACATGCGTCACATTCCGCGGCATTTGTTGGTTTTTCAGAAGGAGCTGGGAGAGGGGGCATTTGGGAGAGTTTACCTAGCAAAATATTTTGACTCCCAGGAGACGTCTCGATTGGTGGCCGTTAAAACTCTCAAGGAAAGGGTCAAACAAGATACGATTAGCGATTTTGAACGTGAAGCCGAGGTATGATTAATTGGCTGTTTTGTTTACTGTGCCTTTCAAGCCGTCAGTAAGCTAATCTTTTTTTGCTGCTAGCTCCTAACGACATTTCAACACGACAACATCGTCAAATTCTTTGGCGTTTGTATTGACGGCGACAAGGAACGCATGATCGTACTGGAGTATATGGAGGTACGTGGGATAGTGAAGAAACTAAACACTGTCATTTGCATATGTACATTGAAAAAGACATTGATTTCTACATTGATTTTTTATAGGAAGGTGACCTCAACAATTATCTCAGGTAACACAGAAAACATTGGTTTTACTCATACGAGTTATATTGTGAATCAAAGGAACACCTAGAAACGTCTAGTCTTTCTAACAAAACGCACAGTAACATGCCTAAATACATTGTATATTCGATTCCATTATTTATGCGGGAAGATGCAAGCCATTAAGTTCATCCAGGACTGAATCGTCTATTAACTTGGTTTATTACGTTGAATTGATGTGTCTTCCATCGTAGAACCCACGGTCCGGATGCTCTCCTCCTGCTTCCCCGAGACAGCGTCCAGACATCATCCTTAAGCCCGCTCGATCTATTCCATATATCGGTGCAGATCGCCTGCGGGATGCATTATCTCAGCTCTCAGCACTTTGTGCACAGGGACCTCGCCACCCGAAACTGCCTCGTGGGAGTGGACATGACCGTTAAAATCGGGGACTTTGGCATGTCACGGGACATTTACTCCACCGACTATTATAAAGTGGGAGAGAACGCTCTGCTTCCCGTACGATGGATGCCGCCGGAAAGTATCGTTTATAGAAGATTCACAACGGACAGTGACATCTGGTCTTTCGGTGTGGTATTGTGGGAGATTTTCACGTTCGGGAAGCAGCCGTGGTATGCCTTATCCAACTACGAGGTCGTCACCAACGTCAAAGAAGGCAGATTACTGGAGCGACCTCCAGCCTGCCCGGAAATCGTGTATAAACAGGTGATGTTGTGCTGTTGGCGTAGCAGTCCACAGGATCGGATAAACATTCGAACGGCCCATGACTTGCTGAAAGAAATGCTGGAAAAGCTCAAAACATCCGAGCGGTTAGAGGGGCAAAATGCTTACGTTGACGTTCTTGCCTGAAATTGAGAATGATCATATACGCAAGTTCAAATCATGTCTTTCTTTCTCAGAGCTTTTTAAAATGATAATTTTGAGTTACGTTATTTAGGTGCCATGTTTGGTTGTGATGTCAAGAATTATTCCTTGGTATTTTTTGGCCGTTCTTCAAAATTTTCTTGACCAACTGGACGCGCTTCTGGTCGCTGCACTTGTAATTGTGTAAAAATGTTCTCCAGATGTGGAGAATTAAACATTTTCTGTAATACAAAAACACTGAAAATAATAATTTCAATTATAATGAGAGTTAATGAGATTACCTGACAATGCAACATCAATAGTCTTTCCACTGTCGACATTTTTAAGTTACTTATCAGAGAAAGAGGACACCGTATCAGCGGACTTTCAGCTTCAGATACAGACCCATGCAAGTGCAGTGTGCTCCAGCTCAAGGTCGTCAATTTGACAGCAGCAATATCGCGTAAAATGGAGTCATTCTCATTTTCAAACCGGGATAAGATTGCGCTGCTTTCCTGTCTACAGCATTAACCACGGCAGAACTCTCAAAGAAAGGCATTCGACCTGGTATCATTAGTCTTGCTTTTGCCATTGAAGGTTGGGAGTCTCTACTGCTTGTTCGTTGTAGTTGTTGTGTAATGGTGTTATCTGTTGGTTTGTTTAAATTAAATTAAAAAGATTCAAGCCCAGATCAACCGATACAACGACGAAGATGAGCAGCACTTGGGCCCCAATAAGAAATCAGACGCCCATACATTTCGATTTGCGCGATCTCTCCTCCATCACTGCGACTCTTCCATGTGAATGCGACACAAACAGAACAACAACTGGTACACTTATTGCGGACGGATTCTTGTCTTTGATCTCCGCTTCAACGGTGCTCGTCAACTTGGCCTTCATCCTGACCATTACTTTAACTAGATCTCTTCATACTCCCACAAATAAACTTTTGGTCTCCAACGCGGTCATTGGTACGTAAAGAACCTGTAATATGAAATAATAATTAAAAAAGAAGATGATTCTGTTGTAGATTTGCTGGTTGGACTTGTCGTGGGACCGTTCCACATTGTTAAGCATATTCAGGCAAATTGCTGGCAGTTCTCCGTTGTCCTTTGCAAACTTGTGCAGTCGTTCGACATTCATCTCACAACCATCAGTATATTCCATCTCACGGGGGTTCGTACAACACCAATCGATCTTTTGATTCCGGCTAATTAAACCAATAGCTCCTACTTATCATACTAACAGGTAGCCGCTGAACGTTACTTTCGCATAGTGCGAGTTTTCTGGTATGAGCGATGGGTCAAACGGCTCATTCCTCCGACAATCATTTTATTTTGGCTCCTGCCGATTCCTTCTACCTTTGGAAGTATCATGGCCGATGTTCACATTGAAAACGAATTCAGCAGAAGGACAGTTTGGAATATTGTTAACGGAAACGTTTCCGCTTCTCTGTCGCAGATGAGAAACCGATGTGGCAAACAGCGACCTAGCGATCGAGGGGTGAGCATATATACCACCATGACCAAACGAAATTTAGTAAACAGATTCACAAATTAACAGACAGACAGACAGACAGACAGACAGACAGACAGACAAGCAAGCCCTAATCTGTTTTACATTTACAAAGCCCCGAATGGTACATAATTTGTGAAACTAATCTTATCATTTGCAGTGCGTTTGTTCTTTCTGGGCGTCGCGAGATTTCACGACTGGGACGACATTCTTCCAATTTTTCGTCCCTATTCTGGTTATGATCTACTTTTACGTGCGAATTTTCATTGTTGCGTACCGGCAAGCCAAAAAGATTGAAACAATCAAGCAGTCTGTTGCAATGAGCTCCAACATAAGCATAAGCTGTGAGTCCGTGTCCTCGGACCAGTCCTCATCGGGACCTTCATCCCCTCCGGTAACAGTTCGGAGAGCTCTTCTATTCAGCAAGGATATTCGAATGGTACGACTGTGCGCCGTTGTGTTTCTAGCATTTGTTGTGTGTTGGACCCCTTACTTCATCATGATGCTATTGGAGGCCTATTGCATTGGACCGAATTATCGGACAGACATACAAATTTATGAACCGACAGAGGCAGAGGAGGAGGAACAATTTTATTTAGCAATTGGATTTTACGTGAGTCTCTGGCTGGGTCTCGCCAATTCGGTACTCAATCCGGTGTTGATATTTGGCATGGTGAAAAACTATCGGACGGCCTTCAAAATAATGATGCACCGCAAGTTCACTCGTTTGGCCAAGTTCCTCCGAATAACTAACCCAAGATCAAGACGACCACTCACGGTTCGGCTGACCTCTCTCAATTCTGTCCAGGGAGACTCACCCGAAATTTCTAATAGTCGCTTTTTTTCTCGTGATGGCCTTCTCTATAAGTGACATATTTGATTTCATTCATTTTGTACATTTTATTGCAGTTTGTCATGAGACTTTATTTTCTACTTAAGTAATCGTTATCTATTTTAAAGTCAAAAAGGCTGAAAGGCCTATTTTAAGAATTGATTAGAATTGGGCAGTTTTTTTATTCAGCATAAGTTTCAGTGTGACTTTTATTGCTGCCACAAAATTTAAAGCGCATTTTAATGAGATCCTAGTTGCTGTTATGTTC
Source organism: Hypsibius dujardini (assembly GCA_001579985.1). Taxonomy (NCBI): domain Eukaryota; kingdom Metazoa; phylum Tardigrada; class Eutardigrada; order Parachela; family Hypsibiidae; genus Hypsibius; species Hypsibius dujardini. The sequence goes on along the minus strand of LRSR01013122.1, from coordinate 101,876 downwards.
GGCAAACGTATACGCAGCACTTGATTTTCATGGAAAATGTTCAAGACAAAGATCAGTCGATCCCTTACGACAGACAAAGACCACGAGCGGTCTTCCAGTGCATAGCCGGTTGCAAAAACTCCCACACAAGCATTATCCTTTTTTCCAGGAAAATCTGATCAGGGCGTCGTTAAATTATGCAGCTGGAGAAAATTCTTTCCCCCTTCTTGCCCCTCTCGTTTGTCTTTCTTGACAGCCATCTGTAAAGAAATGCTGCGGCGCCGATAAAGAATTTCCATCGCAGGGAGAGAGACTGGACTATTCAGGGAGAAAGAGTGAAGAAAGTGCAGAAAAATGAAGGAAGAAAGAAGTAAGGCAGTCGGTCAGCGAAGCAATCTGCGAGAAACTTTTCAGATAATTTTGTCTTTCCCTCCCTCTTTTCAGCCTCTCTGGACGTGTGATTTATTCTCATTTATTTGGCCAGTGGTCGTTTGAGGAAAAGAAGAGAAGAGCATAGAAGAGAGGCAAAAGGGTGCGTCACTCTGCGCGTAACTCCAAACTTGTGCTTGCCTCTCCTTCTCTTTAGTCTTTCGTTTGCGTTATTTGAAGCAACCGTCGGGCTATTGTCTTTCCAGCTTTCCCCTAAAAATCTCTAAGCCTACGTTAATTAATACAAGAGGAAAAAGAGAGGACAAGGCAGGCAGAGGGGAGAAAGTGAAAATGCAAAGAGGAATACACAATGAAAGATTTTCAAGGTTGCCGTCATTATTCGCTTCAGGCCGACTCTTGTCAATTTCTTCCCCAGCCGTCGTAACTAAAACTGACCACATGGCTTTTTTCCCCTCCTTCCTTTCTTTCTCTCTGGAAGAAGCTTCCTTCTTTCTTCTCGTTCGCTGATTTTAATTGGCATTACTGACCCATTTTTGGCCGTGCATACTGTAGCATCCATTTTGAATAATAGCAAGCTCTCTTCGCACTCCCAATCCCTGTTTTAGATTTTTGAACGGTATGTTTCCCATGTATGTATGGAAGGTGACAATTGATAACGATTGTTCTATGTGTTCGTAATTCTACTCCGATCGACGGCAAGGATTCATCATCCATCATCCTCCATTTGCAGGTTGGAATTAATTTGTTATTAGCTAATTCTCTTGCTGGTGTGTTTGTTCTGTTTTTCGGTAAGACATAGTTGTAACAAAAGCGAATATCTCATTCTGCTTTCCGCATGCTGGATATTGCTATCATGCTATGGTTACTAATTTACATAGTCTGACCACTTTAAGCGTTTCAACTTGATTGACAAATGTAGTTTAGCTTGAGTATTATTGCGCTGACCACTGTCCAGTGCCTGATTAATTCCCGTACATTTTGAGTAGAGCTTCTAGAGGCGGCGGCCCCGTTCACAGTAGTTGTTCCCGTTCAACTAATGCCCTTTCCATATCTGACGCAATGAAAAGGAAAAATCGATCGAGTCTGTCGGTCTTCCCACTTCCGATGTGGAAAATGTGAAGGCCAAAGGCCAGCTCAAATTTGAATTTATAAATTGACCAAGCTGCTCCTCTTTCCCATCTCCCTTTCCTCTCTTCCGGCCGGCATTCCCTTATTCCCGTCAAGTTCAAACTCGTTAGTTGCCCGCTGGCTCAAATCCCATTCACTGCGCATCGTCATTTTTCCAATCCCGAACTGACCCGTGTCCAGCTTTATGCCCTTCTCCACACTCATCTCTTTCTCTCAGATAGTTTCTTCTACTACTTGTCCCAGATTGACCGAGACTTTCTTGCCATAAAAAATCGTTTAACCCGGCACTTGTACAGAGTGTAAGATTGCACGTCGCACAAGAAAACGGTGAGTCCACTTCAGAAATTTCTTGTTTTTTCTCTTTCAAACGGTTGGTTCTTTATAGTGTAAGGGAACAAAAGAATTGATAGTTTCTTCATGCTATCTAAGAATAATTAGGTTCCTTATACTTCTTGTATTATGGAACTTAGGACCACGCCCAAAGTGTAATATTTGAAGCGGTTTTTGCCGATGAACGCTAGGAAGGGAAAGTCTCATTTATACTATTTCACTTCTTTGGTTTTGGCAGTGTTCTATTTCATCCTATCATGGTTTATATTATTTTATTAACTTTATTATAACTACAGTATACTTCGCATACTGTAAACTTTAAAGCTAATGCAGTACTAGTTCTTGGAGTGTACCCTGCTTTATGAAACAAATTTTCCTTGCAGTCAGACAAAGGACAAACTTCAAAGCTAACATAAGAATCGATTTTACCATTTGAACTATTTCTGGTTCATTGCGGAATTAGAAAACTAAAATGATAGATCCGCAATTGTAAACCCAGGGTCACAAAGGAAGGTCGCAATTAGACCAATCAGAGCGTCTAGATGTGAGTCACAACCAGGGCCATCACAGACAGACAGCATGACCAGTGGTCAAATAACTTTTTCCTCATTTTGTAGCTGTGAAAATCAATGCATCCCTCCTCATTGCGCTTTTTAGAGGGGGGGGGGAAGAAGCTGTTGTAAGCTACAGACACCTCCCGCTTCCAATTGAGAGTTCGGGAGCACTAGGGGCTGACTGGGTCACTGCCAATCGATTGGCAATTTGACATTAGAAGCTGACCCTTTGGTAATTTATAAAAGCGCGGCCACTCATATTTCATCCCGCACTTGTTCGATATCCAGCAGCTTAGTTTACATAGCTCCAAATTTGTATGCATACTTGCCCCCCGAATGATCTATCTATCGTGTCGTCTGACCACTGGTCAGCCATTTGGCCTTTCTACCACCAACAGTCCCTCCAAAATAACCCTCAATTTGGTTTGCTAATGCGACGAAATAAATAAAAAATCTGGTTTTCAAACTGCCTGCTCGTTATACTCGGAATTCAATAATCTTGAAAACTATTTGTCCGCTGAGAGGGAAAGAGAGAGGGAACGAGGCCGTAAAAAATTGCCAGTCATGTGATGGGTGAAATTAAAACTTGTTCTCTTCTAAACTTGAAATGGAGTGCACAGCGGGGAAAGTACCGCTGATTACGCAACCTTGCTCTCACCTTAATCGTTTTAAAAAATATCGAAATCAATGCATGCCACGGCCAATGTGCTGTAAACCTGCCAAAATGATCAAGTTTATTCCATGCGTTCTCACTCACTTGGTGGCGCTCGAGTGAAACCAGGAAGTGTCTGCTTTAAACTTTTAACTGCCCTTACGATTAGTAAGAAATAGAATAAAGCGAAGAGAAACGAGTGAAGCTAGAGAAAAGAATTGAACCTGTTAAAGAAGTTGCTAAGAGGGGAAGGACCGAAGAGGGAAGGCAACTTCAGAAGCGCAAATTAACAATGAAACTTGTTGATTAGGGAGGGTTTGCGGTTGCGGTTGTTTCGATGTTTATCTGGCTACGATTCCTGCAGCACACTCTCAAGTTGCGGTATTGTTTTTTAAACTTTGCTGCTTTATCTTTTTTTCCATCTGCTCGCGCAGTTTACTCGATGGCTTTACCTAGTTAATGTGGCAGAGGCAGACGATAAAAAGCGGCGCAGGCATCTTCTTTCTCAATCTCGGCCATGTAGTTAATCTTCCGTGGCTTACTTATTTTAAATGTACCCATCGTCATCTACCTTTTCTATAACTATATTCCGTCTGCTTGTCTGTATAAAGTTTGCAATTGATGTCGGCTACTTGATTACCCCGCGCGTAAATAGGACACATCACACTGAGATTGGTAAGAAGACCCTCCGAGTAGTCTGATGGGTAATCAAAAATTTCCAGTACACGCCATGTTTTTTTATCCGGCTGTGGTGTATGGTGTTGCTGGCCGCAAAAAAAAAGAAGCGCGCGCGCGCGTCTTCATTTTGCGCTGCATATCGCCTTCGGTAATTCGGCCATGTCAAAATAGACTTTCTGTCACAACTATCTATCTATGGTAGCTTCGTTTTTTACATCTACCCTTTCTGTGCCTAAATAAAAACTGACGATGGCATTTTTAAATCATTAAGGCTTGCCATCCGCATCAAGTATCGAGTCATAAACAGTTAGCGATAACAACCGTTTTATTTCCTGGTTGGACCTCTTCTTCATTTTCATTCTCTTTCTTTCTCATTCTCAAAGTGGCGGCTCATCAAGGCATTGGTCATTTTCTAGTTGAAAATAAAAATAAGCGTCTGATTTTATTTATCGATTTAAATCAAGAATGGATAATCATTCTGTTTGTGGATATCTCTGATCATAGTCTCATGTGTGGAGCTGGAGAAGCCGGTAGGATTTTCCACATTTCCTTTTCTCCATCTCTGTAGCTGCTGACCACTAATTTGGGCTATTGCTTGTCGTGCCCATCCGTCTGTGACCCTTACCATAGCTTTGTCTATCTATTTGTCTGTTTATTTGTCTGTCTGTATTTCCAGGCATGTATTTTGTTTCCATGTGTAAATGTACAATGTAAATTAAATTAAGTTACCTGGTATTTGTCGCCAAAGTATGCGTGTGGCCAAATAAGTTCCTTTTTAAAAATATCGTTCGGTTTCTGGGAAAGAGTGCACACTCCTTGATTTTTAAGATTACTAGAAGATTCAAATCGCGAGAAAAGATGATGGTCTGGTTGATTGATGGCCACGCCTATCTTTCTGTTCCGTTTTGGAGTATTTCTTTGCGTCAAATTGTAATAGTAAATGTGAAACATTTTTTGCAGATTCTCTGTTGCCTCAACCCCGTATTTATCAAGGAGTCCATTGGGCGCATCTTTGAGGATGAGCGTCTCCTTGTTGGATGAGCCCCTCCGGGAACATGAAGAGCTACGTCTCCATTTCAGCCACCGGAACGGTCAAGCTGAATACTTTGTCAAGGAGCCGTACTCTCCGTTGGATATTCGTACCCGCTTCGCCGGATCCTCACCACACACCCTCGTTTCCTCATCTTCCTCCTCGTCATCTCATCGAAACTCGCCAGATGAAGCAGACCCTCCCTTCGAGGTAACTAACGGGATCATTCCAACTGGAAAAGATGGACATTTAACCTTTTGGCCTCTTTCATAAAGTGAATGGGTTGATTTAAAAGTTGACTGTTTCTTTGCAGAGTACGGTTGAGTTGACGGAAGCAGCGTCTCGGAGAGCCAGTCTCCTTTATCATTCGGACTCGCCGGTCTCTTCCCTTCGTTCGGATGAGGAGCAGCCTCCGCATCATGACACTACTCTCCAAGGGATTCGGATGAAACGTCGCAAGCAGAACAACCCAATCAAATGTGGTGAAACGGACCGGTCAAATGACGAGGATAATAAGGAAGGGTCCACCGGTACCTCCACTCCCGTTCATATGACGGCCGAGATGTTCACGCTTGATCATCATCACTCGGATGAGGCAACAACAACTACGTACCAGGAGCCGATGGAAAACGAACGGATGGACGGAGTTTCCACTTCAGTCTCTTCCCCGGGTTCCGTGTCCGTTGGCCAGAGGAACAGCGGAAGCATGACTGGTGGACGCGTCTTTCCTACGGGCCCTACAGGTTAGATACCTTTTTTGGCTATCATCACAAAACCCTTTTCACCGAAACGATTCAATTCAACTCACTGATCAATTCATCGACTGATTCTTTCATTCTTTCGGGTGTGGCACAAAAGAATGATTCTCTCTCTTACTCAAACTCCTTCTATTTCTGGTGTAGGGGTGCAAATATTTAATACCGACGCGTACTGCGAACTCTGCAACCGCGAATTCTGCAACAAGTACTTTCTCAAGACTCACAAGGCCAATAAACATGGTGTTTACGATGCGAGCCTACCGCCGCCCAGTCCGACGGGAGGACGAACGTCCGATCAAGAGGACATGCTCCTAGCACAACAGGCAGACGACCAAATGCATGAAAGACCCTCTCAATTCTTTCCCTCTGCTCAAACCGACCAATCTTCCGGTAATTAAGCCCATCTTTTGGCTTTCCCTTCTTTTTCCATATCTTTCACAATGTTATTCGCAATTGCCATGATTTGATTAACCTTTCTTTTTTTGTGCAGGGAGATTGAAAGAGACAAAGAGGGAGAGAAGGGAGATGCTGGAGAGGAATCCGCAAGAGCAGCAGATGGAAGAGGAGGAAATGAAACGGCAACAGCTTCTTCAGATGTACGCTCAAACACTGGCCCTTCAACAAATGTACCACCAGCAGACAACTCAACACGGTCAACTATTCCTTCCTGGCCATCCGATGTTGCACATGCCGGGAATGCATCCCGCCATGCAGCTACCGCCCTTCAATATGCTCAACTTTTTGGGCCTCGGACACTCCTCAGCAGGTCATCCGCTAATGCCAGCAGCCTTGCCGTGGATCTCTCACCACCAACAAGACCTTCAGCCACCTTCGTTGATGAATCCATTCGCGCTCGCATCATCATCTTCATCACCAATGCCAGAGAGCACTAGTCAGCCGGAGGAATTGTCAGGCGGGCCGGAAAGTCACGCGGAAGAGGGCGGCCATGTCTGTGACATTTGTCTGAAGAGACTATCCAGCAAGAACTTCTTGCGGAATCATCGGCGTCGGAAGCATGGCATTGGGCAGGATGACAACGACCGTCCGCTTGTACTGCTCCCAAAAGAGGAACACAATGAAGCTCAGTTCAACCAATCCTCGGTATGTACTGTAAATAGAGAAGGAAGTAATCGTTTATAGAAACACTAACCGACAGTCAATTTGACAATGTGAACACATATGTAAATTTATGCCTGTAATTGTTTTAATAATTTGAGCATTTTATCTGTTTTAGACTGCGACGACGGATGCCATAGACATGAGCCGAATCGCCGAATCAAGCAAGGATATTGATAATAAAATGGATGCAAGAGATAGAGCCCATGACCATGGAACGACAACTATAGCAGTATTGCCAGTGGTCATTAAAAAGCGTCGCCGTTCGAAGAAGAGTCGTCTAGAGCAGGAAATGATACAACGAACAGCGCCCATCAACTTGCATCGCGATCGGGACATTGAAGAAGGACGCCCGTCCAGCACGACCACCATCGGTCCCGAGAGCTATAGCTTCCAAACGCCTCCCAGCATTCCACAGTTCCAAAGCATGCCCGGCGTCATGCAACCGACCGACCAATTTTCCAACCTTCAGCGACTTCTCCAGGTCAGTTGACTATATTGAAGCGATGATTGAACCTGCATTTAAAGTGAATCGCAGTTTAGAGAGATATACTTGCAATTGATAATTGCACACGTCGTTTAAGTCAACAGAGAAAAGGTTAAGACGCAGAAGGGAGGGACTTTGAAATACGTGTCCTTTATAAAATGTATTTACTAGCTTGGTTTGAGGAAGCAATAAAGTTTATTGCAGTGACAGGCGTCGTCATTTCGAGTTTGTTAAAATCGAGTAAAAATCGGTGTCGCCTGTCACGGCTGTTCATGGCTTGCGTGTCCGCATTCTCTTCTTTAGAGTCGCACATCGTGTGACCCCCAAATCAACTGCACATCATAAAAGTGTTTGTCTCTGTCGCCGGCTAAAAGCGATACTAGATTATTATTAGTATTATTTATGTCAACCGGTTTTTTTACAAAAAAAATACCAGTTGAGATATCTGTCGGTCTAAATATTATTACCGGTCAAGTCATTGAAATGCGCTGTTGTAGCTTTTAAAATCCCTAGACAGGATTGCAGTGAAACTATTTAAAATAAATGAACCAATAATAATATTTATCATTGATTAGAATATGTATTAAATAATATCGCTTGATTACGATTGACCGAGGAGGGCTCTTGACCTTTCTTTCTGCAATTAGATGGGTCGATTAGAGAAAGGCGCGACTGGTGTTTATGTTGCGGCATTTGCGGCTATTTGTTGGTAGGCTGACAGAAACAGTGTTGGTGTTGGCGGTGTGGTCGCTGACATTGGTCGCTTTCCTTTCCTGCCGTCGACTTTGAACTCTACTCTCGACCACATATCAAGCAAGCACAAAGAAAGAAAGAAGACACGGTCCTTCCTAGCTGGAGGCCCGCCACGGCCCAGCTCTCTAGCAATAACCTCGTTGAGTCATAAGCTAAATTATCAGATTGCGCGTCGTCGCGGTCTTCGGCTTCTTCGAAGGCAACAAATAATAATAATGTCGAGCTTGCCGAAAACTCTGCCCGGCGGCCATCACGGCAGATGGCGCTCATGTTTTCCAAGGTTCATCAGGTCTCTCTCTCTCTGTTTAGCGGTGAGGTTTTTTGGGCTTCCGTAAGTCCAAATGAGATGGAGAGAAAGAAAGTGCGGTGGCTTGAGGAGAATGTTGCGATGCACCTAGAAGATTACGGAAGAAAAGTTGATGTGTGTACTCGTACTTGTGCATATGTACAGTATGTATGTACTGGGCATCGGACGTGACCAAGACGTGTCAAAAAAGCACAGAGATGGCAGTCCACTACTTTTCTACTTTGCGGATGATTGTTATTTTAACGTTTCGATATATCTTTTACATTAACGGCACTTCCGCGTCTCGGGTTGCATGAGCTAAGGGTTCAAACTTGTAAAATGACCGCTGGATCAATTTTTCAATTACCTTTTCCTTTCGCATTCGAAGAAGAAAGGACTTTACTTTTTTAATCTGCCACACCGCGAATTTTATTATCTCGCTAAGCTATCCGAAATATATTTTGCGGTGCAACTTGCTCATGCCGAATTGCAGCGAGAACAACTTTCCGGGAATGCTGCTGCACGTGAGCATCAAACCGTCCTGATTTGATCAAAACTCAATTGAAGGACACCTTTTGATTGGCTTTTTATTTTTTAAATTGCAATTTTAATTTATTTGCAATATTAAGGGTCATTCCTTGGTATTAACTGCTTCGTTTCTTTGCAGGGTTCTTTCGATCCTCGAACCGGACGTCGTGAGACTTTTCGCTGCTCAGAATGCCTGACCGATTACGCGTCTCGCGAGTTCCTCGAAAGCCACTTGATCAAGAACCATCCCCGCATCCATGTGGCCATGCCGGAAGCCACTGTTCTGGACCTGTCTACTCCCAAATCTCGTTCTCGTCGTTCCGGCGAAAACCATCCTCCTCCTCTCCATTCCAGTCGACCACATTCGTCACCTCGTCCTCAACAGCAGCAGCAGCAACAACAACAACCAAGTCCCCGTAAGCGACCTTGCCCACCTCCATCCCAAGCACAGCCAGAGGAGGGAGTCATGGAAGAAGGAGTGGTGATGGAAGGAGGCGGAAGTGGAGGACTCGATTTGGAGTGCTACTGCACCAAGTGCAAACGCGAGTATTGCAGCAAGTACTTTCTTCGAACTCACCTCAAAAAGGAGCATCAAATGACGACGGAGCAGTATCTGGAGGAGGTACGGCTGGTCTACCCCGACGTCTGGCAGCAGTATATGACGCCACCTGGTGGGATGGATGCCAGTGTCATTGTGTCGGCCAGCGGTGGGAGCAACAGTCGTCGCAACTGGTGTCGCTGGTGCAAAAAGGACTTTTGCAATAAATATTTCTTCAAGACTCACATGCAAAAGGTATTTTTAAGGATGAAAGAAAAAATCATTCAAAAGTGGTATGCCAAAATATGTTCCGTCTTGTAGATGCATAACGAAGTGATCTCGCCCATCGCCAGTCATCGCAGTGCCAAGAAGCGGTCCAAGGGTGTCCCCTGCGACATTTGCAATAAGCATCTCTGCTCAAAATATTTTCTCCGCATCCACAAGCGCAACACTCACGGCATCGTCGACCCCACTCTCGACTCGGTGGAACCTCACGGGTCGCCGTCCTTTGTACCATCCATGAGCCGGCTTCCGTCCTTCAATTCCGGGTCATTCTCCGGCGACGAGCGGGAAGAGGAGCGAATGGATTCGACAAGCACTCCTCGGACTACTCATTCCATGTTTGTTGATGAGGAAGAGGAGGAGATGACCGTCCGTCCAACCGTCATTACTAGTGCGGGAACTCACTTGATCCACCCGGCCTCGCTTAACCAAGGTGATGACCGTTCACCTGAATTGGAAGGCCAGTCGGACGACGTCAGATCAAATCGTTCACTTTCACCGGCAGCACTGTCAGACGACGGACAGTGTCAACCATCCGAAGACGAATGGGATTCCCGTGTAGAGGACCCTGCCGAGTGACTGGCCTGCTAAGCACACCGGTGTACGTTCTTTCTTATTGCTTCCCTATTCACATTGCAAACACTTTATTAACTCTATTATTTTGCAGTCATCATGGAACCCACAACACACATGTTAATGCCGTGCTCGGAAATCTTTTCGTCGTCTCCATATACTAGAAGGATCATTCCACGCATGAATTGTGGATGTTGATAGACAGCGCGTTCCTCCTTTAATTTGTAATTTTTTTAACCTTTCACGTCGGCGACTAACCGTTGTGCTATTGTTCAGGGGCATTATTCCGGTCATCTTCTTACCGGCTATCTCTCACGACTCTCGTTGGTCTGGTATTGTTTTAATCAATCCCCTTTCTGCCCACGTTCAATTATTTAGCATTCCTCAGGTTGTTTTGCTCATTTCAAACTGTAAATCATGTTGATAATAGCAGTCGCAATCCGTAATGTTATATACCGTTGGAACTTTTTTCTGCGCCTTTGATAAGTAAAATAAAAAAGAGTATTCCTTGACTGCGTTCGGTTTGACAAAGCGCTTACTAAAACTGTATGAGATTCAACAGGAAAATTCACAGTAAGTGTGACAGTGAAATTCAAATAGTTTGACCACCCTCCTTGAAGATGTCGTTGCATTCAGGATGGTCTTTTCCGTGACCGTTTTTCAAAGCGATCGCTTCAGCCGGATCCAAGAAATATTCCTCCGGCTCTATGCACTTTTTCACTCGCTGTAAAATATATAATTAAAATGTATTTTGTTATGGACGCGTAGGATGTTCACTTACAGTCCAAAAGTTGCCCTTTGTGATAGCCAGCTTGTAGACCATGTAACCCGGGATACAGAGGATCGATGATGCTGTCAGAATCCATCCCAGCTAAACCACAAAAATTGTAGACTGTGTTGGCAGTAAGAAGAGAAAGTTTCATTTACCCCAACTGACCACTGCGGGAACACATATGGGCCCAGCTCCAGTGGTTTATAACTCGCCAAGGTCAACACAAAGATGGCCTGAAGAATTGTTAATTACTAACTGACGGAGGAAGAGTCTTGAATTGGAAAATAGTGTATGTCTTTCATGTCAGCAGCGCATCAACTCACGAGTATGAAGACCGGGCTAATGCAAACCCAACACACCACCCAGAACGGTCCAGGCTTATGACCCAGCATTTTGTTCACGTCGTTTGAGATCCTCCGAACACCTAAATGTACCATGAATTATTATAGTTACAACTCTCCCTAGGAGTTATGAGCGATTGTGGCGCCACGGCTTACCATAGAACCAGCACATTGCCGCTGCTTCCACGAATACAATGAATAAGATAGCGATTGTCGGCCCAAAAAAGTCTGAACCAAAACGACATATTAATAAAAACTATTCTTTTTAGGTACGTTAACGGTTACGATCACCGGACTGACCTAATAAAGTGATAACGTATTGGCCCCCCTGTAATGCATCCACATAATGTGTGTTAGGTTGGATATGTATCTAGTATACGACAACTGACTCTGAGACTCAGCGGAAACATTAAGTTGTATGTCTGTCGGAAGTGGAGTAATTTGACACACTGGACCTGATGATTCAGTACATACATAGGTGGTAGTAGGAAGTGATCCGAGAAAACAATAAGCGCAAATCCCCAGACAGAAGAGTTTGCGGTGCGAGCCGAAGAGTTGAGGCCACTCATCGGATATTGCAGTTAAAATGGCTTCTAGTCCGCCAAACTACACACAAATATATATAATACAACTCAATACAACTCTCATCAACTTCCGGAGTGTACCGCCACCGCTTCCCTTACCGTACTGTCCAAACCCAAAGATGCTAGCATTATGAAAAAGAGAACACTCCAAAACTGCAAATGGCCGAAAGCGCAACTGTTTATTGACAAAAAACGTCGCAGGCTCACACATACATTGTAAATGAGCCAATTATTTACCTGTGCACCCGGCATAGTGGCAATGGCCGTTGGATAAGCCACGAAGACGAGGCCAGGACCTAAAATGTTTTAATCCTTCTAAAACCTGCAAATGCAGCTAGATACAATGTGCAATCCACCAACCATCCTGGACAACGTCCTTAACGTCTTTGCCCGTGACGAAAGACAGGTAACCTAACACGCTAAAGACCACAAGTCCACTGAGAAAACTCGCAAAGAAGTTGATAAAGCTGGTCAACAAGGCATCCCTAAGGATAGGAAAAAAAGCAATAATCCGTCTGTAGAAGGACGACATGAAAGGATGATTGGATTTTTGCATAGCCAGATTAAAGCAACTTACCGGTAAAAATTATTGTCAAATGGATTGTAAGACGCCAATGCCATTAGGACCCCGAACCCTGGCCCAAGTGAAAAGAAGACCTGAGCAGCGGCATCAGACCACACCTCTCCATCCAGTAGACGTTCCCAGTCCGGCGTTAAGAAGTACCCTTTTTTAGAGAAACAAAAAAGGTTGAATTCAAAGTAAAAGAAGGTTGAGGGTCCGTTTGCTTACGTAGCCCTTCAGAAGATCCTTCCAAAGTTAATCCTCGGATCAACAGGATAAATAATACAATAAAGGGAGAAATGGCCGTCACCCAGACTGCTTTTCCCGAACTCTTAGGACCTTCAGCAGCAAATTACTTTGTGTAAACGTTCAAAACGGACTGCTGGGTCTGCAATTGACTTCTTTCATTCTGGGGTACCTTTCCAAAGGGCAAAGTAAACCATGAAGAAGACGAGTAATAGTCCGCAGACAAACTGCCATCTTGGCGGTCCCAGATCATCAATTCCGGAAGACTTGTGAAACTCCAACACTGACCGTCTGAAAAGCATTCGTCCTCGTTACTAATTTTCTTGCGTGTGACCTTATCGGAGATTTAGTAATTTGTACAGTAATAAAGGCAAACCAAAAGCATAAATTGTTATACAATGATTTACCCTGTTTCGGTTGTTTTAACCTTATTACTTGAGCAGTAAAGGTGCGTGCTCGGTACTCAAGAGTATAGCCTGGATTGGACTGAACTGGATGTGAGCCAATCAGACTTTGATTAATGATCCCATCCCTCATGCAGCCTAATCATTGAAGCTTATCCTTTACGATTCCCAGAATGGACATTAATGTCTTGAGATATGTCTTGCCTGTGTTACGTAACCTCAGCTACTTTTCCAGCATTTATTTATATCAGTGTGAAACTGGGATTCACTGTAGCGTGGCAAGAGTAGACGATAAGCCGTCATACATTTTTAATAATTCGCTTCACTGCCTGACCGATGGATGGATAGGGAGCAGTCGTTGAGTCGAGCACTCTTCACACTCGCTACACTGCACGACTATTTTAGGGAACGACCAATCTCTCATTATTCTGGTACACGTAAAACAAAAAATTTACATGCTCTGTAGGGAGGGAGGGAGAGAGAGAGAGACGGACACAGAGGAGAATCGCTTACGTGTAATATTCCTCGGCCGGCGAGACGTGGTTCTCCGCTCCAGTAGAAGTTGCATTGGTGGAACAGTTGTAAGTGTTCCACGTGTTATTACAATCTATAAAGTGTCACATTAATTCCGGCCAAGATGTCAAAAAGGGCCAAGTATCCATATCGGAGTCAACTGCAATTCGATCAATCAGCTCTTAAACTGTGTTATTACAGTGTATTATAGTATTAATTTTAATGGGCGCATTGTTAAACTACTTTATTTCAAAACGTTTTGTTTTGCTCTTTGCTGAAATTAAATTAATAATAATTGAACATATTCCAATGAAATATTTATGTGTGTTCGTCCAGCCGGAAACTTACTTGCCCACGGGAGTTCCGACGTAAAGGAGGCAAATATGTAATAAATTGCCGTCGAAATGATTGTATTGTAGTAAAAACTCTGCAAAAAAAGCGCTTAATTGATTGACAGTAAGCACTTAATACACACCGGTACCTCTAGCGTTCCCTTTCAAGCTAAACGATATTGAGATACTTTTTTAATTAGTGTCAGAACAGTTGATTCAATTTTCGCAACAGCCACCACGATCAACAAATGCAACTTTATTGTTGTTGCTGTCAATAATGGATGATATACCAGTAGCAAGTGAGACTTACCATATAGCTAGCAATTACGCAGATTCCGAACCCGACACCTTAACAAAACAAGTTAGACAACCGTTACAAACAATCGTAATCTCCGAGTGGAAAAGTTTAGTCTCTTTTGTGGTAACTTTTACATAGTACTAATGCGTACCTTTGAAGAGCGGGCATATATATCGCCAAATACTGATGCATCCAGATCTGAGCGGGCAAAAATGTTAGTCTCGCCCCGAACCGTTAAGCTCAACACAAAGATATTCTTTATTCTTGTGCGTACCTGTAGAACTGGCCTAGAGCCAGTTCAAGATAAAACAAAGGCATCCCTCCCAGTATTAACATGACTAGGTAAAGAAAAAGATTGTTTTTAGAATTAGCATTCTGATTAGAAAAATAATATAAAAGGACATGCTGTAACGGCAAGAGGTGTGCATTCAACGGCATTGTAGCCGTGTGCCCTCGCTGCACATTTACTAGTAAAATCTAATATCGTGAGATAACTCGACTATTGTACAGGGTGTACAGCAGAGAAAGGAAAATGCGCTCTTACCGGTGTAGGGTATGAGAAAGGCGCCTAAAAAGAACGAATTAGAATATTTTGATTTACCATCTTTCACACCCATCTTCGAACTTGGGATAGCTTGCTTAAAACAAACCTCCACCTGCAAGAAAAAAAACAAGATCTCAGAAATTGGAATTAAAAAAGTTTTACAATGACGACTATTTTTGCAACAAGTATGTAACCGCTTTAAGAAGTTTACACGTCCAATAAAAAGTACTAGTACTACATTTTCATTTTTTAAATATTTTCGTACAAAATCTACTCAAAATTTATCTTTTAATTAACTTCTTTCATAAAACTAATCCTTTGGGTTCTAATAGTTACAAGAAGACGTTAATTAGATGTACGGAAAGCAATTTTAAAAGCTAATCTCAAATCAAGTCTTTCTCTCAGTTGTGTATTGTCAGATCAGGCAGCACACCGTTTTTGTAGCAAATGTACGGGAACCTCCAGACATTTCCCAGGTCTACACAGAATCCAATGATAGCCAGCAGAAATTCGATTTTCCTGTCCCATGTCTCTCGATTGTTAAGATGTGCAGGACCCGGTGGTCGAATCACTGCTATAAAATACAGTTTCGTGGCTCAAGACATTGGTGAAATTGCTTTACAATCATATTTGGATTGTTTATAACCAAGCAAAGACTGAAGCAGGTATTATTATATTATGAAATTTTTAAAATAGACTCACCGACTGTCGCCGCATTGGCAATAGTGGCGCTCATATTTATCGTTCCCGCCAAATAATCCGTCAAGTGGTTATTAACATTGCCAGGTTTTTTCGTCGCGTGTCGTCCGGTGTTGCGATCGACTTGCGGAAATATAAAAGAATAAATTGAAAAGTGATCATTTGCTTAGGTATAGTGATGAAACGAAGCGAGGTATGAGAATAGATTGGTCGTCGAGTACACAGATTAAGTTTGTGGTCAGCAATCAGGAGGAAAGGTGATCGAGCAAACACTGAACGTGTCAACTACATACTGCATTAATAACTAAGGCCCAAGGGACGTCCCGGACGTGGGATCAGCGGAAAGTGTGAAAAACGAGGCCGAACCCCTAGCTCCTGTTTGCTCCACTAACACCTAAATTTTACGTACACAATACAGTATAGTACTGTACTGTAGAGTACTCTACAGTCAGCGGTTCCGGCCTTCGTAACCTGTGTTCCATACTCCAGTACCACCATGCTGGTTGCGGTTGCGATTAGTATCGCACCAATCTGACAACCGGCAAATTGGACCACCGCAACTCAACGCAACGTATCTCTTTGACAGAGAAATACATTCTACGTGCCTACGAATAAGTGCAAGTACCTCGGTGTATATGACGCACATCAGCCTTAGGTGTACAAATATCGAACTGTCGTTTGCGACTTCCGGTGGCGTTTAGCATGTGCAAATGCACTGCTACTACTAGCTGCCTTGACTCTCAATAAACAAAAGAACCGGCAGGAAGGATCACTTGGAGACAGATAGTCTTTCCCAAAGAGCTCACCTCTTTCTCGTGCATGCATACAAGTAACCATCGCTGATAATAACGAAGCAATCATTCTAGTCTAAAAACATTGAAATGAAAATAGAATGCAAGCATTGTTCCAACGGTGGTACCTGCACCATACTCGGCGACCAAACCATTGACTTCAAATGCAGCTGCCCCATTGGTTTTCGGGGTCGCTACTGCGAGCAAGATATTGACGAGTGTGAGAGTCGCTTGTTCCACGGATGTCCTACGGGCTCAATCTGCACAAACCATTTTGGTGGGTACACTTGCAAATGTCCGATTGGGGAGATTATGTTGCGTTCAGCCTGCGTCAGGAAGCTCACTTGTCGCGACAACTTATGCCGCAATAATGCCCTATGCTATAACGTGGATGGCCTGCATCAGAACTATATTTGTCAATGTGACCTTGGTTTCAAGGGAATTGACTGCGAGCTTGAGGTTCGCGAATGTAGCAACCCTCTAAATATCTGTGGCAATGATGGAGTTTGCGTCGCCACTACACAAGGTACATTTGAACCTGTTCGCTATTTTGGCACGAAAGAGACGACATTCAACAGAGGAAAGACAAGTTATTAGTTAAGGAAAAATTATTCGAAAGAAAGAATAATGAGTCGAATCAAGGAAAAGATAGAGGCAGGAAGAATGTCAGTTGATTTCGTTTCCGTTTCGCTTCATTTTCGTTCAAATTTATTTTCCGTTTGATCTGAGATGTAAAGTCCGTGAGTGGTCGTTGAAACTTATTCTCCTTTTTTATGGAATAAGGAGCTGTCAAATTTTGCAGGGTTTCGCTGTGACTGTCTGCCTGGATTTAGCGGAAAATTTTGTCAAACAACAGTTCAATCTGAACATGCACCAAAATTAGCCAAAGATCGAGCCCCTTTCTCGACATCGGCATATGGCCTACCTAACTCGTCTATCGTTCGAGTGTCCGATGATCTTTATTACATCTTAGTCATTGGCGTTGGGCTCTTCATCGCTATTCTGATAATTGGATGTTTCCTCCTTTACCTGATCCTGCTACTGAAGCGGTTTCGCATCTACGAACGGTATAGATGTTCCAGCACAAGGACCTACATTTTTTTGGAAGCGATGAAGGATAGCTGCCTGTGTCGGAGTTACGGGAGACATAACAACTCCTCAGAAGGCAAGAGCGAAAGCGCCACCTTGCGGAGCAAACCTACAGCGGGAACGATTAAGCTCCTGAAGGAGAGGATTGAACAAGCGGAACGTCGCGCAAAACAAGAGATACAGGCCTTTTCGATGCAGTTGAGCAAAACTGCCTTAACGAGTCCTGCTGCACAGAAAAGTCTTCAGGACATGCAGCAGCTTTTGATAGAAGTTTAGGCATCTTAAAATGCACTCTTAGGAAGGTCATTAGACCTGCAAACGTACGGTCAGTTTCGAATATCAAGCAAATACATCCAAAACTAGACTAAATTAATATAAATCCTGAACGAGAACCCGTAAATCCAGTTTACTGCCAATTTTTGGATTTACGGGTTCTCCTCAGGCTTTATATTAATTCAAGGTCAAATTGATGTTGAATAAGGCCAAGGCATACCCAGGAACTCCCTGAAGTGGTACTGATACTACGTTTGCAACTTTTATTGAACGATAAGATTTAAGCATAGATTTGAGGTTTGCTATACGCGTTGAGTCGATGGATGGGCAGGTCCGGCGGTCTTGCACGCGTCCCGGTGCTAATCTTTCAAACAACCACCAGGGGGCACAACAGTCGCTTAAACCTGTGGACTAGTTATTGGCTGCATGCTTCTGTTTTATGTTAGTAGACCATTGATCACTCCGTCCAACTTTTCCCAGTCTTCCAAGTTACAGTGTCGTCCTTATTATTTTTCAGCACATGTTTCAGCACAAGTTGTGTCCTTCTTCGTCTGTTGCCAATTGGTAATCACATTAACATGACATTAACCCTCTGAGTACCAGTCAGCTTACACTGGCTTAATTCTAATTAATTCAAACTCGATTTGCTCATCAAGTAATTGGACTTTTTAGATACGGTTTTTGCTTTGATCTTCTAACAGAACGTAAAATATAAAGTAAAAAAAACTTTTGAAGTGGTAAGAACTGATTAAACCAAACTTGGCTTAAACTTAAATGGCATGTATACTAACTTGCGATGTGTGTTGAAAAAAAAATTTCGGGCTTCAAAATTAAAAAGGGTTCTAGCCAACAACCATACCAATAAAATCCAGTTGAAAATGAAGTAAACAAGCAATCGCGAGCGCAATGAAAAAATTGAACTCTTAGTCTGTTGTCAGACGCAAGCGTACAAGGTACAAGGTACAAGGTACTTTCCCTATTTAAGCCAACTTTGGCTGATCCAGCATTACCCGTATACCTAAAACACCCGGCTACCATAGGATTAATATAAAAACAGATGGTTAATGACGTTATTCGAGTGTACCATATTTCTACAATTATTCAAACTTATTTCATAGATCGGGCACTCGAGGACTTTTTTGTACTGTCAATATATGCATGTATCATGCATGTACTGTGTGAGTTAATGACATTATTCTGCTACTCACAGGAGATTGCACGTATACCCTAGTACACATGAAAAAATTAAGTACGAAAAGTCATACGAAAAGTCAAATTTTCACACAAATTATACGCCATTCCGCACACAATTTGTGAGATCGTTCTTAGGGCGTGTGACCACTTTTTTTATCCGTCTAAATTTATGTGAAGCGATATGTGTGAGCGTTCAAAATTTACACGCCTTATTCATTCTTATTCGAAACGCGAGCAACTATACGTTTTTAGAAATAAATGACAGAATAAAAGTCTGTGCAGGGTGCCCAGGGTTTGGCATCTTGTGGGACTCAGTGGTGGGATTTCTCATTATTTTGAAACACGGCGAAATATGTGTCCAAAAATAGTTCTGAAACAGTTTTTACATTTTCGCGAAAAATTGCGAAACTTATGCTTTCATGTTTCACGGCTGTGGGAAGTCTGTAACAATATTCAGGCGCTATTATACCTTCGTTTGTCAAGCGTCAGTAGTTAAAAGGTTCGCGGGTCGTCTACGTCATACTCAGTTTGAGCAGTGTGATTTATCTGGGGTAATAATGTACTATTTCCAGCCCCACACCGGAAATGCGTTGTTAGTCTGATTGCGGACTAGTGCGATCGGGAGATCCGGGAAAGCCTTCAAGTGAAGTGCCCATTGACCGATTCCGGCCCGGTCCTTTTAATCAGCAATGTGAGATTCCTGCTGATGACTCGGTGTCGGGAAGAGTGAAGAAAAAGGAGTGAAAGCGTTCAGCCGACACATTGTAAAGCGGCTAATTCACAGTGGTAGTTATCCTCAACCTTCCTGATGCAATTAACCAGTTGCTGCTTTTTCTCTTGACGGATTTTGTGAAAAATTGAAACGCTGCTAGCTTCAAATTGAACTATGTATGATAAGACGTTTATAACAACGAGGTTTGGCGCTATTCCACAGACAAAAGTAATTTGAAGACTTGCAAATATTATTCTTTTTCATTGATTCTTTATAGTGCTGCACTTGTTAAAGGAATGCATTAAGTTCTTTTTGCGCGATCGAAGCCCGAAATGGAAAAGAGGAAAAGGCACCGAATCCTGAAGCTATAAAAAGAGGTGACGACATGCCTGGCTGACCAGTCTAATCAATAATAACCAATTACCGGCAAGGAGTGGGCTGCACTCCAATTCCAGCTCAGTGGCTATAACTTGCTTCTCTTGTGAAGACAAAATCGATATGCAAAAGAGTTGGTACAGTACGAGTAATCGGTTGCCCTTAAAATCAACTCCACCTTCAACAGCGATCCGCGCATGTTTACTCTTCAACTTAACTATTTGCGTTCCTTGTAGAGTTCCCCCACAAGGAGCTCTACATGGTGTAGTGGGTATTTCTCTTCACTTGCCTTTATCATTATTACATGAACAGTAATGAAATATTTGGGAAGGCAGTGACGGAAGTTCAAGTTGTGGTTAGGCGACTGCTGGACACTGGAGCGAATCGAACGGTTGGCGAGGTTGAGTGAAATTATTTTCAACAGGATGGCTTGAATGACGCGTGTTGTCGGGATAAGAAGCGACTTTTGCTTGCTGCGACGGCGTTTTTAATTTGTTGTGCCTGTCGCACTCTCACATCATGAAGATGATGATGGTGAAGCGGCAAGAAAAAAAGGGTTGCCGGATCTTCCCTGATCCCAGTGGCAGGCACTGCGGCTGAGAGCAGGGAAGAGGCCACTGTGCGTAAATTACTACGGTAGTACTGTACACTACACCCTCATCTCGTCTGCAACGAGTTATCATATGATGGAAGCTGTCAGAGTGTTTGTGCGTCATCCTCCGCGCTATTCCAGGATACCCTTCGCGCACAATGTCCTTCTTCCTTATCCTTCAAATGCTCGCATTGGAAGCCAAAGTAGCACCTGCAAGTGGAATTAAAGAGTCTGCCTCTTTGCTTCCCATTGGTTGTGTCTCGTGTTAGTACTGCCGATGATCGTGACGGTTCGCTATATACCGGCAACAATCCAACCAACCGTCTTTCCTGCTATTATCCCTTTAAAGGAAACGACTCAGCAACACACAACGCGTCATTATTCATGGAAGCACGGCCTTTTAAACCACATCACGTTTCATTTGTTGCAGAAAGAAGCCAGGTTACTTTATTTATACCCGTTATTTTGCTGTACTTGCTTGATGGATACCATCCCGCCACCGGTGGCCGTAACACTATTTATTCTGCACTTCTTCATTCCTCGTAAACATTTTCTGGAGTCACATTCACAGTCATGTCTGTGGAGAGACGTTTAGGGAGATTGCTTCAGCTGTTGACATTGTCCGTGATTGCCTCCATCTCCGACTCGATGGAGGCTAATAATGTCAGCACCACCGATTTGGGAAGGATGGCTGACAGCAATTATGAGACGTGCACGTACTTCCTGTTGGATCCAACAAATCCGCTTTTTGACGTGACTATAGCCGCGGCAGGCCTGGTAAGTTAAGGCCTTTTTCATGCCATCTTAATACAACTTGAACTACTTTCTATGGTATTAATTGTCAGGGATTGATATTTTTGCTAAAAACACATTAGCATGTTAAACTGCGCTCAACAATGATAGGTTCTTCTCATTGCGACGTACTACTATATTAAATGGGGACTAAATGTTAATGTTAACTCGAGTTTAAGTTTAGTCGAAAGGCAGCATTTATGAACGAGAAACATTTTTATTACATATCATTACATGTATATTGCAATTTTATCCACGAAATTGTGATGGTGTTTTGTTCTTTGTTCCTTTCGGAAGGTATTTGCAACAGTTCTTAGTTTGACCGTTCTTCTGGTTCTCTTGGTCCGTCGATGCGCTGAAAGGCCGTTCTACCTTTTCTGGACCTTGTCAGGTTGGATAGCTTTTCTTGACCTGATTGCAGCAGCTCTACTTTTTATATCCTACCTGATGGACCAGGAGATTGATCAGCCAACCTTTCAAGGAACCCTCTTTCTTTGGAATGGTTCAGCTGGAGGACTCTTCTCTCTTGCAATAGCAATTGACCGCTTGATTTGCCTCACTGCTCCAGCAACATATCAAACAATCAGCGCAAAATGTTTCCCGCAATCTGCTAATTGCGCCCTGCTCCTCATATGCAGTTGTGTTTTCCCTTTATTGAGTGTATATCGGGCTGAATTTCCGGATACCCTCTTTCCCTTCTGCGTATCAACGGTTACGATGCTAATAGTGGCCTGTACAATACTGGCTATTGTGGTCCCTCTCATCACCTCACTGCACCAAAGGAGGAAACGTGATGTGCAACTGAATATAAGGGACATGACGACGATGATGGGAGCTCTACCCTTGAGGCCTCATTCTCAATTACCACCACCTACTGAT
Organism: Hypsibius dujardini; assembly: GCA_001579985.1. NCBI lineage: Eukaryota > Metazoa > Tardigrada > Eutardigrada > Parachela > Hypsibiidae > Hypsibius > Hypsibius dujardini. The sequence goes on along the minus strand of LRSR01013122.1, from coordinate 79,822 downwards.
ACTGATATTCACTCCCGGGAGGCCAGCTTCACCGCGGTGCTCTACGTTGGGTCAGCTTGTTTTTGTTGGCTTCCGCTTTTGGTAAGTAGCACACCTCAATTTGCAAGAGGTCAAAGAGGTGAAAAAATGGCTAAGGGTGCAGCCTTAATTAGGTAGGAGCTTTACTTCCGGCTCGCAGGAGGCCGATCAGCTGATTAATCTCTCCATCTATATGTTTGAGGCTGGATAGACAGATTATCTACGGATCAGTTTTTGAACAGCGACTGACAGGGAGAAAGATGTTCACACAACCAAACATACAAGCAAACAAGTAGACCGACAGACAAACCGACCGACATGCAAACAAACACACAGACAAACAAACGGACCGAGCGACGAACAGTCATAGAAGTATTACAGAGTAGACACGCTAAAAAATTAATACATTTGAATGATCAATTGGGTCATTTGCAGATGAATTCATTGGTTCGACAAAGTCAGGGACCATCTCTGATGGCATCTTCATGCACTGTTCAGTTTTTTTACCTACAACTTACAGTTGTACCCTTTTTCCTGCGTCCCGTGTTCTTTTTGGTGTGCGCCCGGGAAGTTCGTTCGATCTGGCAATGCTGTGGCCGTTCTCGGAAACGGAGTGGCGAGACGTCATACTGGGAATCGCCCTTTACCAACTCTCCACGAATGACTCGAAGTTTAATCAACGATCAAGAATCGGTCCATCGACGTGCATCCAATTCCGGCTCAGGTGCCAAACGAAGTGTCTGCTTTCAGAACGCTGACGAAGGCAGTAGAGGTCGTTCCGTCTTTCCCGATATTTCCTTACCGAAGAAGTCGACGTCGAAAAAGAAGAATACCCGCTATTGGAAGCGGTATTCGTGCAGTTCCTACAGCGAACCCATGTCACTCTTCACTTCGTCCTCCACCAATTCCATCAACTACATTCACAATGTTGCGGTATGCTTGCTTATGTAAAGGCGAACTATTTTCCTCCATTTTTATGCGGCGAGAATTAAATGTATTTCCTTTTGTTTACAACAGGGCGTTCCGCTACCAAATGCCGATTATAAGCGTGAAATGATCAAGCGACGTAGTTCGGCCTTCAAAGGGTCTTCAACTATTTCGTCGACCGCATCCACCCACGAGCCAACATCTTTTTCCACTCGTCCAGAGCCCGCAATGGTTGTCCCGGAAGATCTTATTCTCAAAGAACTTCTTCTACCACAGCAAACTCAAGCTCGACGCTGTTCCCTGTGATCCATAAAGCACTCAAGCACTTTTTTCACTTTAGACCGTAAAGTTTTAGAGATTCAACAAAAACGACCCATTAAACAACCACGTATATATTTGTGCACCAACCGGGAAAAAGGTTCTACATGCACACGATACATGATAACAAATGTGCTTATTAGGCAAGTACAGCCACGACAGCGGCAAACATGAAGACAAGAATCCATTTTTGCCGGCAGGAATCAGCGGCTCCATAGTATCCGTACCCACGATACCCGGTTCCGTAACCATACCCTCCTCCTCCCTGTCCGTAACCGTACCCGCTTTGTCCATATCCTCCTTGTTGGCCGTATCCTCCATATTGATTCCCATAGCCCATCTGACCTCCAGGCTGACCGTAGAAGCTCCCACCTACGCCTCCATACTGGCCACCGTACTGCCCACCGTATTGGCCACCGTATTGGGCTAGAAAAAGGAATGGCAATTGCTGTTACATGACATTCTGTTTTGAAGTTAATAAATTGTTCGTTGAGTTTGTTCCAAATAGCGTATTAAAGGAAATCCTACAAAATAATTTTTGCATTTAGAAAGCGATAGTGAGAAAACATTAGACGTACCTGAAACCAAAACCAAGAGGCTTGTGAGCAGGACGATTGCTAGCTGAATGTGTATTCCATAGAATTGCTGATTCCCCATTGTCCCTGAATAGGTTTGAAATAATTAATTCAGGAAAAGTGGAGGCAACCGGAAACTGAAAGCGCCCACCTCCCTCCCTCCCTCCCCACGTGGAGTTGATGAGATGGTAGAGACAGCAAGCCGCTCTCCGTGTAGAGCTGAGAGGCTGGTGACTGACCTTGTTCGAGCAAAAAAAACCAGATCTCGTTTCCGTTGACTTAGCTCGCGGACTTGACAAGTCTGGGCTGTCCGGTAAACCAACGGTAGGTGGTAGCTGCTTTTAACGAATCGTTGCGGTGAAAAAGTTGTCGTCAAGATGGAAAAGGGGTGTATGGTAGTGAATGAAAGATGTGTACAGAATAAACGCACCTCACAGTTAAAGTATTTCGGTTTCCGCGTCGTCAGATCACACTCTACTAGCAGGATTAATAATAAGCCAAGGCTGCTGCCAAGTGCAGCTCTTGGTCATTTGGCTTGCCGAGAACACACCCAGACCTCCGTTCGTTTGTACAGTCACAACTGCGCGAGAGTGCGAGACTAGGAACCGGTTTCCGCCTCACACCGATCAGGCAGCTAAATAACGCATCGTGGACTGTCCAGGCATTACTGAGCAGATCAGCCTCAAGCGCATGTACTGTACCTTAGTACGGTGCGATGTCAACAGATCTCAATTACACTACAACTGAGCACCAAAACAACTCAAAGGACCTCTCCAACCGTCCGAGGAGCCAAGTTGCACCAAGGAACGGAAAAGTCTCTGCACACTTGTCGGTTACATGCAGCAAACATGAGATGAACTTGATGGGTTCTTCGTTGGAGTGCTGAAAAGCCGAGGTTTCATATTACCAAATACAAATACACATACATACATTACGGTAGCAAAGTCGACGATCCTAAAGTTATTTGGCATGCCAAACATTGCAGCGATCTCGGTTTCTCACGCGATCGGTAAGTAAAAAAAGCGATCGATATGGTTTGTGGAACGATTGAAAGGGGATTGCCCTGCCTGCCAACTGTGCGCTTGTCTATCTTTCCCTTAAACTGAAAGAAGACAGGTATGGATTTTACCGCCGGAAGTGAGAGCGACAGGGTCTGACCACAGAAACACCACACCACATCATTCACATCGGCACATACGATAGAGTGCAAACTCTATAGCCCTAGAAATTGTTATACGCACTCGGTCCTTTCGATGGAAATTTAAATTTTGAATGTATTCAAATAAAGAAGAAAATATGAAGTATCAGCATCGCCAAAACAGACGAGTGTCCGAGGTAAAAGGTACTGCCGCCAGCCATAAGCCAATAGGTCTGGGGATCAACATACGGATACTGCTGGCCGTTAACATTGCCTATCATTCCGGCACTTCCCGGTGCCAATCCTGCTCCAAAATACCTAAAAGAAATTGACGTCGTACCCATGGCTGCAAGTATTACATATATGGAGTTATTATGCGACAGTTTGTGCACGAACCCTCTGCCGCCGTTACCATAATATCCACCGGCCCACATGGGGGAACCGTATAAATTCTGACCTAAAAAAGTCCACGATGAAACTTTTAAACTGATGGATAAATGGAATCAGTGAGGTCTTACATTGCACAGTTACAATAGTCCCGACCAGGATAAGGAAGGCTGACTGCAGGAAACCTGAAATTTCACGAGTTTAAACTGGCAAAAACTTACGTAAATGTCAGGTTAACCGTCTGTACTCACTGTTTTGCATCTCGCTGGTCACTCCCGGTCAGCATTGGATTCCTTCCAGAGAGCCTAATACCGATAATAACCGCGAGGATGGAATTATGTTAACTCAGTCATTTATAATCGTTTGTTTACCACGTACACGTACATGGACCCGGTACGCTGTCATACGCTCTCAAAACCAACAACGGCTCTACTAGTCATTGATCGAAATGGTTGTTTTTACGACAGTAATCGGCGATTTATGTCACGGGCGTGCCACGGTTAAACGTTTGTTTGGGTTGAAGGTACACTACTCTCGCGTGTCGTGGTACTAGTACGGTACATACATATCTACCAGCAGCGATTAAAGAGGATCTGCCGTCAAGTGAGACGACGAGTGGCTCGCAGGTGATCAATGACCGCTTGCAAAGACATGGTCAACAGGGCAAGTAAGAAACGTCAACAAGTTCTCTACTTCCGGTCATTTCACTATGCTACAGCGAGTGAAGCGATAGAAACGTCGTTTCAGATAGACGCCACAGAGCAGCAATCTAGAAAAATCCAACAAAACAGGACATGTCCAAAAATGCATACAATTATAAGTGTACTGATTGTTAAATGCCGCAAATAAAGGAACGTATTATCATCACGCAAGACTCAGTTAGAGAGCAAACAAAGGGACAAGGAGAGCTAGGCTTAATGGCAAAACCAGCTGCGCTCTAAGGTACGAAGAACCACCGTAGGCACCTGTGGCGTAGTTGTATCCATACGCTCCCGATGATCCTCCTCCGACTTGACCTCCGGAACCGGCCAAGTACGACGAATCCGAATTGAGCTGTCCTACGTTTCCGAGTCCCCCGTAGAATCCGGTATAGCTTGGGTTCAACCTTCCACAAATACGCTGCGGTAATAACCACCTTCATCGCGCTTTGGATATGAAAGTAGCACACCCTTAGCATAATGCATTTACTATAACTTACCAGGCTAGAGACCAAGGTAATGCCGCGTATTGCCCCATGGAATTGCCTTGAAGTTGACCTGTTGAGACACAACGTAACGTAACACAAAAAAGTACCAATGACCCCCCACACAAACTCATATCAAAAGGGCGAGATCTTTCGAAATTCTTGCAGTTTTCATGGGAACTGGAATAGTTAGACGATGGCATCGAGTTGATAAGTTGGAAGCGCTAGGCAGCGCGGACTTGATTAACCACAATCAATTACAGTACATCAAGACATAATTAGCAGAACGGGGAATTTCAAAATACTGCTTTATAGAAAAGATAGAACCCTTTTGATGACGATGATCGATAGATAACCTATTTCGCGAAACATACCATATATTAGCAGAACCAAAAGTAGTATTCAAAATCAACAACAGACGAAATAAATGATGAAAAACTGAACATCCAAAGCAAAGGGCGTACATACCTGATCCATTTTGAATAAGTCCGAGAAGAAAAGAAACCCTCGCCAGGAGGACAAGAGCTGGGGTTCCCATTTCTAAATCGAAATTGGACACTGGAAGAATATCAACCGTTTCATGGTCCTCACAGTCGAGTGCTTTACAACAACTTCGACGCAGTCGCTATTGAATTGTACAGACGTAACACCTACGGAGACGGAGATGCTTACGATCAGCACATTTTTCGTACGTATTACTTACTATACGGCGGCCTAAAAAAGCACCACAGCTGTTCTGATCTGTACGACCTGTGTTTGCTCAAAAATGTAATGTGATTAGGATCTTGAAGGCCCTCGCTGCACAGCACGTACTGTGCTTTGCGTAAATAACATGGGGGCGGTAAGTGCATCGACCGCGGGCTAATAGTCCACTTTAATGCAGTTGCCTTGATTGCTTTCTCACTTCTCAAAGTGCCCCGTTCATATTTACGCTACCATTTTCTGGTTTCTCCGCTCACTACCGACTTTTGCTAACGAGAAACGCGTTAAAAAACCATGGTCAACCACTGATAACAAACATTCAAGAGATGTTTCTGCGCTCCAAACGTAGGCACGGGCTTGGATCATTAATGAAAAATGCACAGATAATGCAGCTCTTATTCAAATGCAACAAGTCAGCAAGTTTATGGAAGTAGATTTTCAAACTAAAACCACACCCGACAGTTTGAGTGCAAGAATAGTTCCTATGAGCAATAGCAAAAGATTTGGAGCTGTGGAAAGTGAGCCGGTGCCGTAGAGTCCTCGGCCGCCGTATCCGCCTCCGCCATAACCTCCTCCCTGTTGTTGTTGTTGCTGACCCATTCCGGGGATGGACATTCCACTGGATATCTGGTAGCCGAGAGGATTCATGTGCCCCATGTTACCGAAACCGCCGTAGAAGCCGGTATAATACGGATTCATGTACTGTCCCATGCCATACATCATCGGATTGATGGCTTGACCTACGAGACAAACATCAAACCATATATTTTTTTCAAATATTAACAATCAGTAGTCCGATAAGTAAGGTATATTTTACGGTTGCTGACAGTTACATAATTACTACGATTAAGGATTTATAATTTGGACTGACCTGATACGCCACTGAAAAAGATGAGCAGACCGACTCCCAAGGTTATCACTATCCTTTTTGAACTGGCCATATTTCAATAGAAATCCAACGAGCTGTCGAGACACGCTGTAATAATAACGCTGTACGATGTGATTATCTACAACAACTTGGGTAGAAAAACGTTCTTTGGGATTGGAGAACACGGAATACTATGCTATAGTCATGATCATACTTTAAAAGTAGAATTGTCCGACTTTTGATTAGAGTACAATCAGAAAAGAAGAATAAATATGAATAGGGCTTGCCGCATCAATATAGCCGGTGAGTGTTGCAACAAAACTGGGGCGGGTGTGATGCGTCACAGTAAAATTGACAGTAATAATAGAAGGACAGGGTCTCTCCGGTCCTTGGACATGGAACAAGCACATATGAAAGTCGACGAAATCGAAAGCTCTCGCGCTCAAACAAAAACATCAAATACCTCTAAAACGTGATATTGATTCTGGCGCAGCCGTCGTTGAATTTGTCATGTCGCATGTCGGTCGGTCGGTGCTGCTAAAGGTATGCTGTCAAAAGGCTACAGCAGCTCCGACTCTCTTTGGCAGCGTCGAGTTTTTTAGGTCCGTCCAATATACCGGTCTTCCGGCATCGCTAGAGCAGATCGCGCGCTGTCCTCACTGCTTTTGCGGCTGCGGCTGTGCTGTGCGCCACAACGCACGCGCTGCTACCCAAAAGTTGAATGTTTTTTATCTCTTTTACCATTTCGAAGTAATGTACAGTACGTACGTTATACCAGACTACTTTTTATAACGTTTTGTTACGAGTGAATTCTTGACAAAGATTCTTCCGCTTTAGAGCATCATTTGCATTACCTCTTCGCCACTAGATAAAAGGATTTTTGGGCTTCGAGGTAGACGTTGTAATTGGACTTGATAATTGCTTTATTGGAATCGAATCCCTTCGTCTACGTATGGTGTCTTATACAGTACAAATATGAATGCTTCATCCAGAATGCATGGCCGCACATCAGCGACCTAAACTGTCGGAATTTATTTATAACCCAAAGTGAAGCAATATATTTGTGCAGTCCGATTCGACCGGTAGCTTGAGAGATATTCTGGACTCACGTTTCTGGAACCGTCGGGTCAGTCATTGAATACTAGTGATAATTACTTACATTGTAGACAAACTATCGTTTAGCATGTTCGGTACAAGTTTCTATGGCCTCATTTTGTGTGATGGTTCGCCAAATCGTCGGAAGATGGTCAGTTGCGATATTTTGTTCCAACAAGCCATTATGAACCATTTAGCAATTATTCTACCCATTTTGAGGCCTGTGAACAGCACTTACTATACCGCACTTAGAATTTCATGTTTCCTTCTCACAGAAATGGACAAGACCAGGATTTCAATTTGCTTGTTCTTGGCAGTTTGGTCGAATGTTGAGGGTTAGTTTGTCTGTCCCATTATCTACCTCCTCTGACGGCGCGGTCCCTTTTCTCACCAGGTCAGAGCGGCGTACCGGGCCAAAGTGGATACAACATGTATAGCCGCCTAAATCCCATGTAAGTCATCCTGATTCATGCGCATTCATCTGCTAAATAAAGCAATTCAAATTGAAAACAGCACTTATTACGGATTCACACAACCGTATCTCTCGGGTTTCTACGGTGGAATCGGTGGAATGCCCTATATGTCTTCCTGGCAAGCGTCCATGTACCAAGGAGACAATTCCCAAAACCCAATGGCGTTAATGGGGTTAGCAATGGGTATGTATCGTACAATATGATATGTATGGGAGATGAGAAGCTGCTCTGGAACGAATTAATGCTCCACATTTCAGGAGGCCCAGGTCTTGGTGGCTTAGGTGGAGGACTTGGATCACTTGGTGGCGGCTTTGGTTCTTGGAACGCCGCACATTCTAAGCATACATCTGGACTTTTTACTTTTTCATCTCTCTTGTGCCTATTTTTGACCGTCGTCTCACTGCAAAGACTACTGTAAACTGACTTTATAATTTAACTCTCTCTTTTCAAATTGAAACTGATTAACTTTTGGAATTGTCATAGCTAGAAAAAGAAAAATCAAGTGTCGCCCTCTATTGGATGGGACTAGGAATGTAAGAGGTTGTGGCGCCATCAGCCGGACAAGAAATGTCCCACAAGTGGCGCTCTCTCGCGAGTAGGCGATCAGCATATGCCACGAAAATAGCTGCACAATGGCGTAGGACCCTTTTTTAAAAGGCCTCGGTTGATTGGGGTGTTCCACTTACGAGGGCCAATCAGAAGCGGCATTCTTGTGGCTACCCGTGGCTGGATTTTTGGCGAACGAAAATTATCGCGTTTTGGTTAGCCGGCCGGTCGTTTTCCGTCGGCGGCGGGTGTCGTGGCAGGCGGCCATCGCGATGAGTGTACCAGTACGATGACGACACTGCGCTTCCCGTCCCTTCTCTCCTTCACATTTGATACAGTCGCCCGTATATGCATTGCGCAGTAGCCTATTTCGTCATCGTTAGTTCTGTTCTTTTCTGGCTGCGCCATCTTGATCGCCTTCCTGTGCCACGTTCTGCCTCCTGACACTTTCCCTACCTCCCAAACAACAACACATCCTCTTGAGATTATCCCACTTTTCTCTTCTCTCACATCCACGTCAACATTTGCACCTTTAATCCATCTGTTTGCAAGGAAAAGTGGCTTGCGCAATCCAAGGTGAGTGTCAAGGTGTTGAGCAATGGCCTGGACTTGACTCAATCATTCACCTCTTTCCAACTCTATTCTAAATAGAAAAATGAAAATTGTGTTGAAAAAAGTTGTTTTAATCTTGGTTTACGTGTGTGTGGGAATGGCTGAATGCCAAAGGCAAGCATACTGCTGGATGGAGCATTGCATTGCCTGGATTGCGACATCACTGCTCATTGCGAAATGTCACGCGCGCTGGTCATTTTCCACGCAATATGTTGGCCTTTTTTACCTTTCGTCTAAAATTTGCTATCTTGAGCTATATGCTCGAGTGGTTCAGCTGCTGGAATATGCAAGAATTATTCTTTAAATTGAGTTGCATTTGAGTGTAGCAGCAGCAAGATGGATCGTTATCTGAACTGGATTGTGTGAGCCGTTTCGCAATTTTTCTTCAAGTATTTTTTGCTGCATGCTGATTTCATTGCTAGATCTCATGTAGCTCCGAAATTGTTTATAGATTGCCAAAAATCAAGTTTTTATACGTTTTTACGCAGGTTCAAGCGCTTGAATAATTGATTGAGGCTTCTTTCAAGCCGCATTTAGTTGCTTGCTGCTACGGCTTGGTCTATTGACTGATTGGTTGGTTGCCTTGACGCTTCACTAGCTTTACATTCGCTCAAAGTGTTTTATGAGATGCCGTGGATTGCTTGATTTGTTGAGCCATTTGTACTTGTTATAATGCTGTCCCTCGGTTATTGATTGATTGTTTGCCACTTGGCATTTACTTTACTAATTCCTCCGTGTTGTTTGCAGTGACTGGGAAGTGTATGTCAACATCTACATTTGCAATTTCACGGAAGTCGGCTCATCAACGGACACAAGAAGGAAGGATCAACAAGTCGAGATGGCCAGCACGATGCCCGCCAGTTTAGGCCGCTTCAACTATAACATTACTAGTAGCGTCCGCGACCATTGGGCTCCTCTCCCAACTATCAAAAACAAAGCCAACAAGAAGAGCCCCACCAAGAAGAACATCAAACAACCGCAGCAGCTGACCAAGCAACGCACCCTCCCAGCCACCTTCAACAACTCTAAGTGCGAATGGAGGTATTCCAAGGCCGCCTTCAAAGCTCATATGATGCTACCAGAACCTCTTCCCATCCCCAAATCCGTTCTATGGGATTACAAGAAGAAGCCCACCTCGTCGCCGAAGAAGAGCAGCCGAGCCTCTTTCCACAGTTTCAACTCCTTCTCTTCTTTCTCCGGTAGTGTCAGCAGTCCTGCAGATTCCGGTGCAGACGACCTGTCAGAAACGAGTTCGGTCCATTCCGACTGGGAGAGCATCTTCAACAACAACAGCGAGCATGAGCAGCCCTCTTTCGCCTCCTTCTCGCAACTCTCTCTCTCCACCAAACAACTCAATCCCGACGTGGTCGCCCTGCCCATGTCTCCTGCGGCGGAGCTACATCCCTTCTCTTACGGCGCCATGACTGACCTTCCTCCGGCTCCTTCTCACCCTCAGTCAGAGCAGCTGCTGCAGCGCCCTCTGTCGCCTGTATTAGGCATCATGACACCGCCCAACTCTCCAATGAGTGAATCAATGACCGATTCAGCTGCTGCAGTGGCGATGGCGCCGCTGCGCTCCTACTCTTCGTCCTCGCAGCTGAGTCAGCTTCACTTCGAGTGTGCCCGGTGTTTCATCGTCTATCCCAGCGTCGATTTGATGGAAAAGCATATTGGCCAGTTTCATGCGCTGGGCCACTTTGAATTGTCGGAGGACAATTTTACCACCATGGTAAGGGCAGTGTGGGATGCGGATTTGACGCTGGCACTCTTGAACAGCAACATGACTGCTCCTTCTCGGCGTTCATCCGAACCGGTTCATTTCGAATGGGCCAAACCGACATCTCCTAGTGAATGCGTGTCCGATCTGTATGAGGAACAGCCGGAGGAGAGCTACTGTACTTCCTCTGAGAACGGAGAGACAGCCTCATCAACCTCCTCGTCGGAGGGGACGGAAGAGAGCGATTCCGGTATGGAAACGGAAGATGGGAGTGAGTACTCACTGGATGAGCAGAGTGTCCAGCAGTTTGAGGAGGATGTGGAGAAGGTGATTGCCAGTTACAGTGGGCCGCCTTCTCCGGTCAAACAGCAACCGGTAATGTTGTGTAAGCGGTCAGACAGCTGTCCGGCTATGGTATTTAGCGGGAAGAATGGCAACGGAATGACTAGGAAGATGCTGGCAGCAGCAATGCGAAAGGTGAATAAGATTATTGGAGGACCATCGGTGTTGGGAAATAAATACACTGCTGGTGCGGCTGCTTCTGCTCCCAAAAGACCATTTGCCAGAACCGACTCGACGCGACTGGTGCCGAAGAAAGTCAAACTGATCCGGGGTGATGGGAAGATGGTGAAAAAGTCCAAGAACATGCGCAAATGCAGGGGCGTGTACGGTGTTGAGTCAGCAAGTCAGTGGTGTAACATGTGCAAATGGTGAGTTGCAGTCTCGCTCATTCAATAGACTGTTTTGTCTCCTTCTGTTTTCCTTGGTTGACAATTGTCCTCTTTCGATCCGGTTACAGGAAGAAAAAGTGCAGCCGGTTTAGCCTGGACAATGGGAAGGAGGAGTGATGTCTGGTGGTATAAATTGTTTCGTCTCAGTTTGTTTTGACTTCGTTAGTTGCTTCATTCGTTCTGATTGGGTTGTTTCACTTCATCCATCCTCAAACTCCTTCTTTGAGCTTCTATTTTAGACGCAAGCTGCCTTTGTGCTCTTGGCGGTCTCTTTTATATTTTACATTTGGCTTGAAATTTCATTTAACACATCCTTCACAGTTGATCCTGTGGGCTTCTCTGTTCCTTGTGCGGAAGAACTTTATTACAGCAATATACTAGTACCATTGGGCTGAGGAGGAACAAGCGCTACTGGAAGGAGAAGTGAAAGACAGAACACATGGCAGAACTTTAGACGTTTATAGTAGCCTTATTAACGCGAAAACGGAAGGAAACATAAGATGACACGAAGAGAACCGGTTACCGAAAAGACTGTTTGCACTAGAAAGAAGTTCCTGTTTGCTATGGTTCCTGGTCTGTGAGAGCGCCACCGAATTCATAAGTCGCGGTGTGACGAATTCCAACCGGGTCCACGGTCCGAATCCCGTCGAAGAGATTGCCTGAATGTGAATTATGTATTCGGTTTCTTGTTCCAAATTGGCAATGCTGAAGGACATTTCGTCCTGCAAAAGGAAGCGAACGATGACCTGGAGCAGGCAACGGACTACAAGGTTAAGTCTAAATAATTATACACTTACGTCTTCAAGAACTTTCATAATGAAGGAATTCCGATTCAACACCGGGAACGGATGGTATCCGTACAGGCCGTTTGGTTCCTGCAACTTTCTGGCATACATTGTCCGATAACCAATGATAGGCTGCTCCGGATTGGGCGGCGGCTCCCAGGAACAGGTGGCGGAGATTTCATTCACCTGTACAAGGAACAAGCAGGACACATTCTGCGGCGATCCCGGAAGGCGAGGATCTGTAATGGAAACAAAGTAAATACCAGTAAAAGTACTGTACGTGTAGAGACTACAGGGTCCACTGTGTGTCATTTGTATTCGCCCCAAATTGAAGCATGCAAACGATCTATTTTAATGGTCTGACTAAACAGTATACAGTATAATGAGTTCTAAGTGATGGTTCGGAGTATAGTGTCGAAGATTGAACTTACGGAGCTTTGGGCAGTGAGGTAGTGCCGAGCCCAGCACCACCACATCATCACATAACGGTGTGACAAAGTGTTTGACGCCGCACAGCCTCTCCGTGAGGAGCCTTTCCACGCCCTCTTCGTTGGTACGCTGATAGATGGCCACAGCGTACCGGCAGTTAAAGTTGAGGTCGTACACTAGGACATTATTGGTGTTGGTGGTGGTGAGTAATGGCTTGACCAAGAGCCGTTCCGGAGAGCCTTCTTTTCTCTCGGCTCCCAAGCAAACTTTCGGGTACCATCGGACTACATAAGAGTCTGGATATCTGCTCTTTTCCCCAATCAGCTTCGTTGGGATGTGGGACCAGGAGAGGTTTGCTTTGAGCAGGCCATTTTGGAAAAAAACAGCGTTGACTGTTATATTATGATCGGCCAGCAGAAAAGTCCCATCCAAGTGCCTGTCTTTGTCCATGTTATCTGTAAATGTCAAAGCAGCATGAGCGTACGAGTACTAGAGCAGAGACTCTGCAGATGTACATGTATACATACCTTGAGAAATTGCGTAAGTGGCTTTTCTGATGATTGTGCGAACGACCAGCGACACTTTCATGCTGCGAAGCTTCTTTTCCCCTACCCACCGGAAAGCTTGGAGTTCCACCACGAAAAGGCTGTTTGGTTGCAAGTGCTCAATGGTGTAGGAAGTCGATTCCTAGAACGACCAACCCATCGTCATAACTCTCTGCCATAGAAGGTTTCAAACAGAAGGCTCAGTACATATACAATACACTTACCCCGTCTACTGTTTTACGGAATTCTTCTTTCGGATTAACTTGAGTGTGCCAAGTGATTCGGTACCGGTCCACGGATGTTGGAGAGATATCCGTTGCTGAAGAAACGACGTTCGTAGTGGGAGGGAGCCACGATATCTGGACATAAGCCTTCCCGTCCGGATCGATACCGGACGTAAGGAGTGTCAAGTTTCGAGGTGGTGGCAACACAACATGGACAGTCAAGGGTGTCTGAAAAAGGAAGAGATGTCCAGTAAATTGCATGGTGAATCTTTTACGATTATCTACTTTAGTAGTCATGAAAGGAGTACTGTTCTCGGACGTATCAAATTTGTTTTCGTCTCGAATGGCAAAGTGATTTGAAAAGAATCATTAATAATTTTCTCATTTTCCGTGAGCTGTGGGAACATTCCTTGGCAAAAACTACTTGCACCCTTGTAGGGACGGTTTGAGTGGTCGGCGAGTTGTGATGAGAAATTCCTTACGACTGCTTTTCTCATTTTTGGGTTTTTGTGTCAAGTGTGTGGAGAGGATTGAGAAGGTCTGAGTCTTGCTTAAATTGGAGCAAATGGGCAAATGTGCCAGTTATGATGGAATTTCGTGATACTGTTAAGTTTATGCATGCAGAGAAATTCCATTAGTAATGGTTTATGTGATGAGAGAGGGAGATGGAGAGATATTACGGGTTCGGGCCTTCGGATTATGACTAAATTGTTGGCGCACACTCTTTATATGGCCTTTATGCTAATTTAAGCGTTCCACCCAACGCCTCTGCAGGAAGCGAACATTCGGTATATACCGCATGCACATAGAGATATATAGTTTTATTTTTTTCTAGTTACACTGTAGTAGTACTAAAACTGAAACCTATCTTTATCTACCTAACATGCGCTTTTAAAAATTAAATAAGTTGTGCAAAATTTAGGCCAGGTACAGATCAGCGAAACATCAATGAATATGTATAGGATAAGTTACACTGTACGATTACGATTGTACGTTGGTATGGCCAATGGCCACGTGTGTCAAGTTTTATACTGTAGCTACGGCTTGATGGGTTTCTACTGTTGAACTGGACTGTACGTCCCTTGTTGTTATGGCAGAGATAAAGTTACATCATCCGGCCCCGATGGACCGGGCCTCATGATGGAAAATGCAATATGTTCCATGTTGACCCCTGGGCGGCATACAAGATACAAATACTCTGTAAAACTGATTTGTAGTCTTATGCCTGGTTACAATACGACCATAACTGAGTGCGGAGAAATCTTCGATGTGATTTCAGAAGAGTTGACCATTTTTGTGCTGTTTACTGGAGCGATAAGATTTTTTGGCCTATCCAATAGGACAACATATTGCAGGCAGTGGTCAGTGGTCACATACTGCGAGTGGGAAATATGGAACAAACAGTATTCAAGTGGATGCTTGGACGATTAAGCGGCTCCACTTGAGCATTCTTCAATCGATCTGTCTGTCGATGCTTGTGAGTACCCAACTCCCCATCCAAAAGCAATCCCCCAGTCTTATAAATATTGCGTAGTTGGACTGCATAATATTCATTATATTCGGTGCAGCCTCTGTTATGGTCCATATATTTCAAATTGGCCAGCCAAGCTTTGATTATGAAACGTTATTTATGCGGGAGATTGCAACGGGAAGAGGGAGGCTAATCAAAGTCACACAGATAGAGGAAGGCTTTATTGACCAAAGTCTGCAAGAGATACTTTGTATTAAAGGCAGCTAATCAGCATAATATTGCACAAATTATCATCTCAATGCAACTTGGGAGGCCCAAACTAGAGGCAGGATCCCCTGCCTTGTCTATCGAGTTGGGTCACTCTCCTAATCTTACTCTTTTCTAACTGCATTGCAGGCCGAAAGAATAGAAAGTACAGTGTAGAGAAACCACAGTAACACTGCGCCTACGCGCAAGTGAAGAAGATACCGGACAGTGGGCATCAGCGTGCCACTCGGTGTCCTTATCTGTCCATTATCGCCCTCATTTCACCTTGAAGGACCGGATCAGTAGAATCGTTTAAAGTTGACGCCGACGCGCGATTACAAGTGCCCCGATAAGATCATTAGTCTCAATGTGTTAGCTATTAAAGCGGACTGGAATGATAAAAGTGAAAATCTTATGTTAGAATGAGCCCTGCCCATCCACTGCGAGTTCGAAAGAGTCTGTACGAGTACGTATTCAAATTGATGGCAGATTGCTTTTGCAACTCACTGCTCTTTTACATTCTGTCCCGTCTGCTTTAGCTTACTTTTCACTTTACACCAAATAAAGGAAGTAAATTTAAAATTGTATGGCAAGCATGTAAAAGACAAAAGAGTTTGAGGTTAGAACAGCAATCAACATGCCGGCTGTGGAAACATTCTGCCGGCTGCAATGCATTGTTCATTCTTCAACCGCTGGTCTCCATCCGCAAACATCACGCTCTCTGAATATCCAACAGATGACAACAAGTTTCCACCAGACTAATCTTCATGCGTGGGGTTTAAGTACGTACTGTCTGGTTCGCCAGTAAAACTTACGAAAAAAGTCTGAAGATTCATTAGGGATTGCAGTGAAGTTTGAATGGGTCAAACTTGAGACAGGCGTCGCGAGCGCCAACAGACTTGACCCTTTCCCTTCCCTGATCATAATACTCGTACTTGTATATTGCCTGGGAGAGATATACTATGTAAACAATTTTTCACGTCCACAAAACAGTTAAAAGGCCGTCTTGGGGTCGTACCTCCCTTCTTCTGGAGAGATTGTTATAAGAAAGATAGCCCCTCTTTTGTTCTTCTCGTTCCTTCCCGCATCCCGGAGTAATATGCAGTTTATGGTCACTTTATCGCTGGACGCAAAGTCTGACCCCGCAAGTGTGTGTCAACAAACATTAATATGTCTCTCGTTCCATTTGACTGCTGCCTGTGTATGAGTAATAAGAAAAGGACCTTGGCTAAAGTCAGGCAATATCCTTCCTTCTTCCATTTATTTGTCTCGATCCTCTCATCGGAATACAAACACATGTTGACTGTCCAGCAAAAGTTAAACTGACCGGACGTCAAGGCGTCTACTGTATCTACATAGCGACCCGTATATTATGGGCAACATGTCATGGCTGGAACGTCACATTGTTTGCTGTTTAAAAGACATCCAGATGGAAAGAGTACATCTGACATAGTACCGTACGATAGATAGTCAAAGCGGGCAATCGTCTCATTTTCAATTAACAATTAAAAATGTTTTCATCTCGCAGTACTGACTCACTTACGAAGGTTTAACGATAAATCTAAAGCAGTGCTCATTTGTCATGCAAGCTTAATTTTGCGGTTTTGTTTTGACGCAAAGACGGTTGACAGGTGTCCAAACAGAATCATTTCTCAACGAGCCATGAAAGAAAAATAACTGCATCTCCAAAAAGACAGGACTGCCAACGAATATCACACCTTACAAATCCATCATCCACCATCGAAAGGAAATATTATGGCTAAAGCGCAAGGATATTTTTAAGCGCGGTTTCTGTGGTGTGGACAGCAGCTTAGAAACCAGTCTTGCTGTTTGCAAGAAAAGACCCTTCAAATATTTGTTACTTTTTAACCCATCAATTGGCACCCCTTCTCAAAAGACGGACAAACATCTCCCTCACTTGCCTTGCAACACTTCACTTGCTCCTCTCTTCCATGTCGCCCATATAAAGATCAACATACCGGCCATATGTACTGTAGCCCAAGCGTCCAGTTTTCTGTTTAAGCTATTCTTGCTGCGCTTTTAACTAGCAACATTAAACTGAACTCAAAGGGAAGTACTTCCGATTGCCATTGAAAACTGTGGAGCACAGTATAATCGTACAGAATTAATGCTGAAGACTTACCGATGTAAAGACAATTGAGTCTCCTCCGATATGACTTAGGGATTTAACTGACGAATGGGCGTTGACTGGAACTGTTGAATGCCCTCCCAAGTCAAAGAGCGGATTATTAGCCTGAAGACGAAATATTTCCTGGACTGGAGAGGTTCCCCACACGGTCCCGGCAAGGTATAGCATCAAAATAGGATACCTCATACTGTAGTTTGGGCGTTGACGTATAGGCCTACAAAATTAAGAGATGAGATCGGTGATCGGGGATAAGTTTCATCAGTCAGTTGAAGTCTCTTGCAATAAAAGTCATCTAAAATGTGGCTGACCAATTTCCGTTCGGCATGCGTTGGTCAAATGTTTATGCGTCGTGTCCCGTGTCCATCCGTATCAAAGGAAGATGTGTTGTCAGACTTGAAGTAAAATGTATGCCGACGGAAACGTGACACCGCCTTAATTTTCCGTTCGATTTCGCTGATGGCCAGCGGGTACCGTGCAGTATTACTGTACTGCTAGGATTTTAAGGGTGGGTTTTTTGCCCTAAAAGTAATTTACCGACCCCCGGTCCAACTTGTGTTCACTGGTTTCACTGCGCTCTTGACGGGCCTAAACTGAACTGTTGATGAACGGAAGTGAATCCGTGACGTCACGTACAGTCTATCAGGGGTGGGCGGGGCTAAACCCACCCTTAAAATCGTGGCAGTACAGTAACTCTCTTTGCTGTTGCGACGTCTTGGGATACGAGATACATTTGCGCACTCAGCAAGAGTACACGCCCATATATAATGGATCCTTTATCGGCAATGGACAGTTTGAATTAGGGCGTGGTTTAATCAACCTACTGAAATGGGCTGGGTTCACCACTTGGTGTCGCTTCCGCCGTCGGTTCGGTAGAGCTGTTATGTTATCAACTTACAAGGAAACAATCACCAATACAACCCTCCGATTGTGACCAAACTTTTCTCTAGAATGTTCCCTAACATGTTCCCTAATTTTAAAAAATATGACTCGCGGCAAAGAGTTCCCCGTTTAACGGGGAGAAATTCGGGAAGATCTCAATTGACGTACGTAAATTGCGTTTAATTGACGGCACCTAACAGTATGTACTAAAACATGTGCTGTGCGCGTGTGCTATATTGGTTGTGTACTCAAGTACAATGCAGTGCAGTACTAATAGTCTTTTTTGGACAATTTTTTTAACAAAATTGAACAAAAAAAATTTTAAATTAGCTAAAGCCAGATTTAACTATAAGAAATATAAATACTCCTTTTGGGAACGAGTAGACTATTCTTTATAAATATATTGATATATTAAAATCTGGCTTTAGCTACTTTAAAAATTGTTTTGTTTTTTGTTCAATTTTGTTAAAACAATTGTCCAAAAAAGACTGTATTAGTACTGCACTGCATTGTACTTGAGTACACAACCAGTATAGCACACGCGTACAGCACACGTTTTAGTACGTGCCGTTGCGTGCCGTCAATCAAGCGCTCATTCAATCAGTCAATCAAGCGCTCATGACTATTGCAATTCACGTGCGCCAATTGAGATCTTCCCGAATTTCTCCCCGTTAAACGGGGAACTCTTTGCCGCGAGTCATATTTTTCGAAATTATGTTAGGGGACATGGTATTCAAGAAAAAAGTTTGGTCACGATCGGAGGGTTCCACTGGTGATTGTTTCCTTGTTACTTCTCCTTCAAAAAGTGTCTGTATGTTTCCAGAGTTTCCGGAGCATGTTTCCATTCAGTCGCGTTCTATCCAGGTACGATATTCAAAGATGATGAGTTCCTGGATGGCATGCTTTCGGCTAGATCAAAGGAGTGATAGTGAATTGATACCAACCTGTTTTAATAAAATACTGAGAGAGATTGATACTGATCTAAGTAAGATAAAGTGCTATTGATATTGTAATTGGGAAAGAAAAAAAGATTGGACGCGTTTTACTATATTATTGCACAGTAGTGACCGCCACCTACCGGTAAGGGGTCTTTTCGTAATCGGTAAAATCTGTAGCGCCATCTTCTGTGTAGTTTACACTTACAGAAAAGTGACAATTTTATTGGTCCTGATCTTTTGGGTATGAGCATGAAAAATGGCAACTCCAAGTTACAATGAAATCAGTAAACAATTCATTTATCAGAGCGGGGCTTGCGCAAACAGGGGCTCTGTTCATTATTGGTAGAGCACCTTTTCTCATTGATGGTCTGATTGCTGTATGCGCCTTCTAACTTGTGTGTGGTATGTGGCGCCTCCTGTTTCTTCTACCGTAAGCAATCAAGTTCATCCTGCGTGCAGAGTGCAGACTTGCTCTATTTCCTTATTAACCTTTCTGCTGAACGGTTGCTTTTCCATCTCTCCCGCTTCCTGTTCCAGGACTCCCTTTAGAAGACCTGAACCTTTTAAGTGTAAACAGGCTGACTGGTATAATTCACCATCCAAAGCCCAATCCCTGTTACATGGTGAACCGTGAGCGTGAGGAATTTTCCTGTTCGCACAAAGTGTCCGATCAGAGGCGTTTAATCGCATGTGGCTCCACCTTTAGATGAACCTTCCTATCTGTCTACTGTAGAATGTACTAGTAGTAAAGTAACGGACATTGTAATTTGGCACATTGTGTAGGTAAGCACTGAATGAACACACAACCAGGGAACTTGAGAGAATTTTTGCTTACTAGCTGCCGGTATATATACTAGCACCATCATACGCAGAGGCAAATCATCTTTAAGGAATAGGCTGGGTTGTGGTAATATAGTGTGCAGATTGTTGAGCGAACCCAACCCTGCTCTACTGACACTAAGCGAGGTAAGACCATTGAAGAGGGATGACAATGGCCACCTACTACGGCAACGGTCAATTCAAAAGAACCGGGAGAGTTTGCTGTTAAGGGAAAGCATATCAATCATTTATGAGGAGGGACAATTACCACGAATAATGCGCTTTAATACACCGATTCCCCTTGTTTCCAACAAAGACCTTTAGGGTCAGGTAGAGCCCGCTGCGTTTCGCGATCCAATTCAAATTCACTCCTACAAACATCAGCGTACTTCTGCTAACAGTCGCACACCAGCAACGGGATAATAAGGTTACATTGCTTTTTACAATGCGGAATAGTGGATACGTTCTACAGTTCATTACTTTTGCAGGTTCTTAAGAGGTTCAGTTAGATAGACTGATCGACTTTTATTATTTGCCATCTTCATTAATAAAACCCATGATTTTAAAGCTTTAACAATAATTGAGATCCTTGATTGAGATTCAAAATTCTCCTGCAGCTGGAAACGAAAGTTCTTTTGTACGGAGCATTTTTATGCACGTCTTAAACATGATAAGAAAAGTTGTCTGTGAGCAGAGGTTTCTCGTGCAGGCAGGCTTCGCTCTGATAATGGCCAATCTTTATCGAAGAAAAGTTTGCCACTTATTCTGTGATTTTTAAATGGGGTTGGTCATTTTGATCCTAGGGCAGAAGTAGTAGAATTAAAATGATGACAATGATGACAGGCAATCCCACGAAATGTCATCCCTCTCTCCATCGTGACCGAGAAAAGGTAATCATTCTTACACAGCGGGACCGTTATTGAGCTTGTCAGCTCGCTAAATGATCATGGAGTTAACGCACATTATCCTAGCATGATACTTTATTCCTGGGGCTGTAGAGGATGGGCGCGGAATCCGTTTAAAAGTATCCTCACTTTTTAGAGTGACCTTGGTGACTTTTAGGGTCGCAACTTGCTATGCATATGTACTAAGGTAATGTGTACATTTGCATTCGCTCCTACCGAAAAAAACAAAATCTATCCTAGTAATATCTATAGCCAATGAAAACGGGGTCTCAAGAAGATGAGCTTCTTTCTCGTGCCAGTTATTGGCATTAATTTAGTCGACGTGATTAAGAAGGAGCAGCTGTGATAACTCTCCTTTCAAGGAAGGTGATGTCCATGTTAGGGGCGGTGAATGCTTGATTAACTAGATAATTGATGGAAAATGATTGATACGATTAATCCGGGCGGACTAATAAAGCGGCTTAACGAGCCAATTATCGCCAGCGAATGGAAGGAAGCAAGGGTCGTCCACATTTTTGACGGGCGAAAAGCGAGTAACAAGGAATCATAATAAGCATAAATTATAAGCATGCTGTCTGTTACTCGATCGCGATCCACGTTGGCTGGAAAGGCTGTCCTCAAGGCATCCTTCTGGAATGTCGCGATCACCCGGTTCGGCATCGTACCGCAAGCAGACTGGTATTGTTCGATCAATGCAAAAGATGATTGAGGATTAATTAGCCAACAATAGCGCTGGTCTGATATTAATTAAAGCCATACCCAGCGGTAGGACTTTGATTTAGTTAGAAGCGGAAAGATAATCCGTGCGGGATTGTCGGTGTATGCATACTTAGGCCCTCTTACTATATGATATTAAATAAACACCTCCAGAAAAGATACATTTACTACTCGTACTGCCCGTCCGGTGGGGAGCTCTGTCTGCCTGTTTAATTAGTAAGCAGGAACCGTTTTTGCTGTTGCTCGATCATCAGCATGGGTAATGTGACGGTATTATAAAAATGTATGTTCTATAATGAGTTTATTGGCGAGAAATGGGTAGTATATTGAACGGCCGAGTTGTTTATTCACGTTCAGTCTCTTTTTATTCGGTTAATTACAAGCAGTAAAGGGGCAATCAATGCATTTGCCCTGTGGGCTGATAGTGTACGAGTATATTTGACAAGTGTCTCCGCGCCACCACTACCCGACAGGGTGATGGAGTGTTTTTACAACTCATCACAGGCAGGCAGGGCAGGGCAATTTCAGCAAAATAGCAATGAGACATCGCGTCTCTAAGCTCAATTATCCCCGTGTGTCGCGTTGCGAAGAATATAATTTGCTGTTAATAAAATGCCAGCGCTAGCTATAAACTCATCATCATCATCATTGTAAGCAAAAGTCGTCAGCTCCAAGCGAAGCGTAGCAGTGATGGTCGTCAAATGCCTCAACTTGGCGTCGTCTCGCCGCCATAATAAGGGCCTCACGTTAGTAATAATAAGCTTCCATTGTTGATTATTACATACAAATTGCATTCATTGCTAGCGGCAAACTTCGCAAGAGTTTCACGCTGCTTCAAAATCATACAACAGTGCAGCTAGTTGCTGACGCTCTTTTTCGCTGACCAAAAACTAAACTAAGACAAAGTAGAGTATAAAATTTATTTAAAAATTTGTAGAAATTCAATAATTAATATCAATCTACTCCCAGCAACCTAAAAAATCAACACTCATTTATATGTATTATATCTGGTAGATTATATTGCACTGAGTTGAAGGTATTGGCCGGTAATAATAATAATACCACAAAGTAATCATAACGGTCCAACTGCTGTGGACGGGAAGCATTTTAATACGTCCTCGGTCGTTAAAGACCCCGCCCCAATGTGCGCATCTTCCCGACGCTGAGTGGTGGCTTGGAAAAAGTGGGCAGGCCTCGCGAAGGGTGCCGCTGCAGACAAACGCGCAAGTCAGTCGGTCCGTGGTAGTAAAAAGCAAGTGTAAAAGCACTTCTAATAACAATGTCTTTAGGCTCATAACAACGCTTATATCTAACTCATTAAGGTTTCAATAAACTTGTCCGTCTCGAGCACAACCGATACATCAAATCTCATTTCACTTCATTCCTTCCAACGTTTTGCCTTCACTACCTTCTTTCTCTTGACTCGGAATTAGATCGCACTGTTCAACCTTCTCGTTGAAAAGCAGTCGATCGAAATGCCTTCGAAGCACCGAAGCCACCGCAGCTCCAACGATGGACTTCTTCCCATTCGTCTTCCCATCAAAACAGAACCTGCACCGGCAAGTCCTCCTAAAACCACCAAAAAGCCCTTCTCTATCGACGCAATTATCAGCAGCTCTTGCGAGTCAGATCATGATGACCTTAACCATTCCTTGTCGCTGTCCCCTCAACCAGCTGAAGAGGTTCGCCGGCCATCCGTCTCCCCAAGGTCCATTACAGCTGGTGAAGCCGACACCTTACACTCCTCCTCTTCTCCTCGAAGGAACTCCCCTACACCGACACCACCGCAGCGACCTGCTCCGGTTCTCGGCCGTTTTGTGGCTCCTTCTTCGTCCTCGTCGAGCTCTCTTCCACCGAATGGAGGAAACATGCAATTAATGGAAAATATTCAGGCCGCTGCTGCAGCTCAGGCCCTTTTTGCTGGAGGATTCGGACAGACCAGCAGCCCCTTTTTTCAACCCGGTTCGGTTCATCATCATGCCCATCAGATTTCGGGTGTTGGAGGTTCTCATCAGTTCAATCCTTCCTCATTGGCCTTTATTCATCATCAGCAGCAACAAATGGCCAACAATCATCTTCATCAACAGATGGCCGCCAATATGGCCAGTCAACGGGCGATTGATGGCTTTTTTAATAATCCCTGGCTCTCTGCCGGTCGCCACAGACTCCTCGGAGGACCTCCCAGTTTGACAGGTAGGATGATAGAAATAATAAGCTCATTATCTAATTAACCTCTGTCGGTTAATTAATCCCCGGTGTGACATTCGTAAATGATAAGTGATGCGTGAAGATTGCCTCCATCCACGTTTATAATTTTTTTCTGCCTTTGTCCTAACTTATACAATTACACGGTTTAATTACTTAACACCCTAACTTTGTAGGTATATATTATTCATTACAATTCAACATATACAGAAAGCCTTATTAGTTTTAAAAAATCATTATAATACTTTACAGTAATGGCATATTTGAAGAAGAAATTTATTTACCAGTATTATTTAATAAACATCTTGTCAGAGCGTACACCCAAAATAGTGACACATAAAGGCATGATAGACAACAAAAAAGCCATGCCTAGACTTTGCGCATTCAAAAAAGTCAAGCGAAACCGTCTCTGAAATTTTGGAATATCTTTCCAATTGGCATTTGAATAGAAATTCAGACTGTGTGGCTTGACGTTTTTAAGTCCGAATTTTGTTGTAATTAAATGGACTTTAAGAGCGGCACTTCCGACGACCTCCCATTGTGGTTGCTAGAAAATGAAATCTCAAACGAGGCCGAGTTGTGAGCTATGGGTTTAGTTAAGGACACTTTGCAAGGCGGCCGTCCTCGGCCGTGAGGGCTGAAGCAGGCTGAAGCTGAGCGTGTGAGAAGGAAATTAGTATTTCATTAGCCGGGCACTTGAGATGATCGAACATAATTAGTTTTATGTGTTTATGTGAAATGAAGCCCTCCTTGAAGTAATCGAACAAGCATTGATAGTAGTGGCGGGTTTGATTATGTCAACTGTGTTGTGTGATTTAATTGAGTGACTGTGTTCGTTGTTGGCCTCTTTCCTTCCTTCCTTCCTTCCTTCAGCCAAGCGAGCATGACGATCATTCATCCTTAATTGCGTGTATCGTATCAAATTATGGCCGCCAAGCAAGCTCTCTTTCCTTTCCCTCACTCGATCGTGGTTTAAATACTTTAGCCGATCGACCACATAGCAAGACAGCCAATTGAAATTGGATATTTAGTCCAAACTTGAAAATGTCCAATGCTTTTATTGTGTCAACTGGACAAACGATTTGCAAGTGCAACTCCTTTCACAGGCTTAAATGGATTGCTTTACCTTTTCCCTTCCGGTGGAGGATAAAGAAAAGAATAATTCATGTATAGCAGTGGAATATTCATGTCCAAAAACACAAGTACCATCTGCGAATGTATAGTTTGTATGAAGTAGCGAGGTTATTATCAGCTAATTGGCAACCAATATTCACAATTGTAAACTCTTGATATATTTTTGCGGCTGAGACCAGCAGACTTTTACAAACCGGTCGGATCTTGACAGGTCCATATTTCTTACATTTTTGGGCGTTATTATGGTGCTCTTTCTTTTTCTCTCACTTAGCCTGCGCGCGGGTGCAACTTTTTATTAAGAGGCAAATAATAATGTTGCAATAATATTATCGTTGCATTTGCAGATTCGCCAGTGGCGACATTGGCAGCGCACGCTCACGCTCAATCGATGCACGGTTTTCTCTTCCATCCCTACCGGAAACCCAAGCGAATTCGAACTGCATTTTCTCCGTCTCAGCTTTTGCGATTGGAACACGCATTCGAAAAGAATCATTACGTTGTTGGGACGGAACGGAAACAGCTTGCTCAAAGCTTGGTAAAAGAATACTAATTCACTCATTGATCTTAACTAATAAGAGGCATTTTAGTTATCTTACCTTTCTAACAAAACTTGACCAATTTATTTTATTCATTTTTAGGGACTATCGGAGACGCAAGTGAAGATATGGTTTCAGGTACGCGAATTGTTTGTGTCAACTTTTTATTTATCTTGGGCATTCCGAATTGACTGAGTCCGAAGCCGGTTGGAAAGGACGAGCTTGTCCTGATAATCCACCAATTCAAAAGCCCATTCATTACAATTCACACTGCGACGTTTTAGTATCTGGATGAGAGTGGTGATGTTATTAGGCCGAGAGAAGTGGGAGCCGAGGTTAGTATATTGCAGATGGAGTGAAGCCATTGCGACCGGAAAAGGAAAAGCGCAAACATGTAAATCAGCGATAACAATGCATGAAATGATGTTAAAAGCAATTTCCTCCTATTCATTACACTCAAGCGTGCCCGGAGATGCTGTGTGGAATGATGGGAGTGAAAAGTTGACTCAGTATCGATGGTGATCGATGTATAAAAAGACCGGAAACCCGCTAACTAGCCACTTTAACTGTAACGACTCTTCGCTGGGCGGTCCGCGTGTCACGTTCGCTACTTTCCATGGGGATACCCATCCGACATTCCCTCCCCGACAATTGTCTCCTGCTGAACAGTTAGTCAACCATATCGATTAGGGAAGAATTTAAAAGATTAGATTACGTCCCATCTTCCATTTCCGGTGGATCGTGCACTCGCTGGCGTTCTGTCCGTCCGTCCGTCTGTCTATTAAAGGATTCCCTGGGATGCGACCTCTTTATTGTTGGCACTATGATGAGCTAACAAATTTATGTCAACTGCCTGTTTATACTTCTCCTCTACTGTCAGTTGATTAAAATGTATTTTTGTCGGTAATTTAGAATCGTCGAACAAAACACAAGCGACTCAAGACTGACGGAGACACGGAAGCGGACGGTGGAATGGAGTCCTTCGATGAAGATGAGGAGGAACCGGAAGGGGAGAACCCATCGGCTGATGCTGTCTTCCACAAGGCGACATCATCGTCATCCTCCTCCTCCAAGTCTCATCATGATCACTCTACTAGTGGCTATCAGAGTCCTTCTTCGGCCACAACAAGTACAACCACCGGGCAACGATATCCTCATCATAATTTGTCCTAAATCTAATTGGGGGTATGCCCTGTCTTGATCTCCAGTCAATATTTAATCCACTGAATTGCAAGTTATTTCTCTATCCGCCAATCAATTATAATTTTGTTCGGTGTCAGTATTTTTTAATTTACCGGTCAAATAATGCTTGCTGGTTGGTTGGTTGACCTTTACGTGCGGTTGCATATTGGGATTTATTTGGATTGTATTTACAGGAGACATTGAGTTACCACCCTCCGGCCGCTTTGCAGTGAATTAAAAGTGTCTACTTTAAAGGGTATTATTGCATCGCATGGCAATGTTTGCTTGTATGGTTTAGTTAACTTAAAAAGACAATCTCCAAAGTGGTATAGTGTATGGTGACGTCGTTGAATGTGCACTTAGTCGTCGTCGTCGGCTAACTACAACTACAATGTAGAGGTAGGTGTATGTTTAATATGTTATTGCTAGATTACTTTCTACGGTGGCGCATAATTGAATGATCAAATGACAAGGATATGCATCGGTTACCTTGGTCAACTGTTGCCCTCTTTCAAACTCATTTTCTAAAAGGCTCACAACTCCGATGTGTGCAAATAAAAGTGCGCCGCTTTCATTTATAAACAACGTTGACTAAAGGAATCGGATACTGTTGCGCGCGAACACCCCGGCCGCCCTTTCCAATACAACTTTATAAAGTGGCCAACACATTCCGTTCGCTGGTATCAAAAGTGTTAAAGGACAATTGTACTTTTCCATTCGTATTACCGTATGTACCGTACGTGGTCTAAATTTTTACAAAGCCGCAGCAACAAAAAAGGTTAATTATGGTGGATTCATACACAGAGAAATAATGATATTATCCATTAGCCATGAGAAATAATTTTACAAGTCTGTAGAAAGTGACAAATTAGGTACTATACTGTATTTTTTCTTGTTGAGTAAATCAAAAGTGCACGCTGTTCTATAGGATTTGTAGGTTATAGAAACTGCTTAAAAATGCATCGAATTCCGAGACAAGTTCTGGTTTGGCTGTCTGTGGCACAAGACGAAGAAGATGCATCTAAGCAGCTATTGTAAAGATGATTGATGAAAGCCTGATGGACTGTGAAGCTCTTAATAATGGAAATGAAATATCAATTGGTAATGTGGTGGAAACTGGTCTTGCGGCGCGCGCTGAGAGAACTCAATCATTTAAAATAGCAGTATATCTAATTGAGCGTATAGTATGACAGTGTCTGCGGTGTGCTCGCAAAGGTAGTTATCTTAAATTATTATCGGCAAGAAGAATATATTCCGCTAAGCCTTGGGCCAAATTGGAGGGTTTAGTCAGGCAGATAACTCCATCATCCTTATGACACTTTGTCAGCCAATGGATGGCCATCCAGCTCAGCTAATTCAGCCGTGTTTATTTGTTATTCCGTAGTGCAAGTTCCCTTCGTGGCGGGACAATCAATCGTTTACGCTCGTCTCACGCGGCACAGGGCTTTATCAAAATATGCTCTCTCCATTTATTCAATGAAAACTTTCATTTAAAACACTGTTTTCTTAGCACAACGACATCAAAGCCTTCTACTTAAACCAGCAGCTACAGATAGGAAAGGCCTCTACACGTGTATTACCGGTTCCTCAATCCTCGTGGGCCTACTGATGTAAAGTCGATCAATGTTGAAGAACAGGCAGGGGTCCACAGACGGTCTTTTAGCATTATTACTGTGACAGAAGGTCATGAAGGAAAGAGTCCATAGACGTCAGCACTGTCTACAGCTGACCTAGTCGAGTCTAGCTTTCCAATAATAATAATAAAATATGAAAAAGTTGATCTGATTCTAGGAAACAAAGTGAAGAACGATTAATCCATCGTTAATATGGAAAATAATGAATTTTCTTGTCTAAAATGCGGCAAAGCGAACGAGAGAGGTTGAAGAATATTCATTTTGCTATAGTTGTCGAATTAATGCAATGTACGCAATCAAGGCAGTGACAATCAACTCAGCAAAACTGTCCGATTTCCACTATCTCCGCCACGCAAAGACACAAAGATTCCTTAGTAGCTCATGGATGCTCATGAATTCTCACTTCTGATAATCCAAAAGGAAGATAAAACAATTTTCAAAACCTACATTGGTGTTTGTTGGTATAATTCGGAAAGATAAATAACAAAACACCAAACAAAAAGGATGACAAAAAAGTCGAGTACCACCACACATGCAGGATTATGAATTAGGCAACAATCAAGGAAAACGGCTCAGACACT
Source organism: Hypsibius dujardini (assembly GCA_001579985.1). Lineage (NCBI taxonomy): Eukaryota > Metazoa > Tardigrada > Eutardigrada > Parachela > Hypsibiidae > Hypsibius > Hypsibius dujardini. The sequence continues at coordinate 51,153 of LRSR01013122.1, read as the reverse complement.
GCATCCGGGCCAAAAGTTTGGCGGGGGCGAGATCACTGGCCTGATGCTAACTTTTTAACAGGCAGCCCCGCTGCCTTGCCTCAGTCTTAGCTATCGCGGGTAAACGTCGTTCCATACGAAACGAACTGGTTCGTTTCGTATGAGATTGTTTGTAGATACGACGTTTGATACAAAATGAACCAGTTCGTTATGTATCAAACGTCGTATCTACGAACAATTCTTCGTTTCTACAAACATTTTCGTTTTCGTTTCCGTTTCCGTTCCATTTTCACGACGGGCGCAACCTCCGTATTCCGCAGAATTGGCGGGGCCGTATTACAAGCTTCGGCTGTGTGCTGACGAGCATACCGACACATTTCTTTTCATCCAGCGCGAGGTGGCGTTCTGCGAACCACTTCGACGCCAACTCTAGGAGCCTGTTCAGTCCCTCCCTTGTCCCTCCCGGTGTTTTAGTCACACAGTATACTGCGGTGTCATCTGCAAAGCACTCGATACCTACCCTTCCATCACCGTCAAACTCCTCCATCCCGAGTAGTCCGTTGATAAAAATGGTGAACAGAATTGGCCCCAGCACTGTTCCTTAAGGAACCCCCTTCTGATTCCTAATGGTGAGGAGCGGCGGTCACTTGCCGCGACTGTCTGGCTGCAGCCTCTGGGTCAGGAGTGGAACTATCTATGCTCCTTCCCTGAAACATCAAAACTCTCCAAAAACGTTAGTAGTTGGCCGTAATGCACACTGTCAAACGCTCTTTTCAAACCCAGGAAGGCCGCCGCAACTACTTCGCTGTTGTCGAATGCTCTCTTCCAGACTTCCGTCACCTTCAGCAGTATCTGGACCACCTGCTCGAACACCTTGGCTATATTGCAAACCAGAGAGATAGGTCTGAAGTCATCCGGTTGTGTAGCACCAGTTTTCTTTGGGGTGGGGACGACGCTTGCAATTTTGAAGACATCAGGAAAGACGCCCGCCAGGAGGCATTGTTAATGATCGTTCGCACGTGTATTCCGTTAGCCTTTGAACCACATAAACCTAGCTGGCATTGAATCCTTCTAAGATTCAGAGGGAGAATAATGCCGATGGAGACCCGCAGGAGGAAAAAACAGATAAAACAGCGGAGGCGAACTAAGAAGAATAAGCTTTCGTTTCGTGATTGCACTCCATTTGCTTACACAGCACTGTAACTATTACAGTACTCAACTTGGGTTCTCACTGTTAAGATTGAAAACCCAAAAACTCTTACTCAAGTCATTGAAGCAAACAAGCCTGAATATTCTGTATAACTTAACACTAACAGAGTAGACCACGCGTGAGCACCAGGACAACAAGGACCAGAAAAATCAATGATACTAAAACATCCTCCAGCTCCTCAGGAAATGTGGCAAATCTGTTTTTTTGGACGGTACTCTTTGGGAAAGAGGACGCTGCGAACCGCTTCCTACAACAGTACAGAAGGGTAGCATGATGATGACGAACGCGACGACCGACAGAAGTGAGAGGAGCATTTTTCTACCTCAAAGACATGTTTAAGTCCTTTCTGCGTGAGCGCAGAGCATTCCAAGTAGCGCACTGCCCTTATTTTGTGAGCGAGTTTTATTCCCTGTTCCCTTCGAATTGGACTTTGATGGGATGCAGCGAGGTGATCCAATATAGTGCGATCATCCCTTAGGTCTATTTTTGTACCGACCAGAATGATGGGAATGCCGGGAGCATGGTGATGGATCTCGGGAAACCATTTGAGCAAGACGTTGTCAAAGGAGGAAGGAGAAATGACACTGAAGCAGACTAGGAAGACATTTGTCTAGAAAAGGGAAAAAAGTCTACCTGTACACACCGGTACCGTACGTGAGTGATACATACTACTACTACCGTACCTGAGGATAGGAAAGGGGGCGTAAACGGTCGTAGTCCTCTTGTCCAGCAGTGTCCCACAATCCTAAATTGACGAGAATTTCATCGACTTTGAGGGCGGCGGAGAAGTTATCAAAGACTGTTGGCACATATTCCCCGGGAAAGCAGTCGGTGGTGTAGCTAATCAACAGACACGTTTTGCCGACCTAAATAAGCCATAAACAATCTGTTGTTACTTGTGCTATACTCTCCAGTCTACAGGACTTGCGTTGAAGAATCTATGGTAATAGTATTTTTCATCACTCAATAGATGGAGAGCAAGATGGTTGCTGTACGTACTGTTCCATCTCCAACTACCACGCATTTAACCGGTCTTCCAACTGACATATTCCTGATAACGACGCAACTCCACAGGCAAACCGATGCGGTCGTGATATACAATATATTGTGGGAGTGCCGCTATAACCATCTAACTACTCATACAAACAAACAAACACGTTTCAGTTAAAGCACAAGCACATGTCCAACCAAGCACATGTTCGCTGTATGTCCTACCTTCCTCGACTGGATAGTATCATACGAAAAGAATATCCGAAATTTCAGTCCTAATTAACTGGTAAATAAATGTAAGAGCTGAAGAAGAACTTGATTAAATGTGGTAATAGAGGAATGCGGAGACGGCAGGAGCATTCTGCAGTTGTTACAGTAGATAATGTGTTTTCTGTTCTGTTGGACTTTTGGTCAAGTCTGGAATAAGGATGCTGAGCCTGCCTGTAGCTCAGCATCCGCGCACATGTTGGTTCAGTGTACTAATACACGTACAAGAGGCCAACAGTGAGGCAAGGACGGGAGCACGCTACCAGTGCGGGATACGGAGATATCGACTACTGAGCTCCGCCGACAGGAGCGACAGTTTTGACTACGAGAATGAGTCTATGAGTCAGAGAGTTGCCGGGGCTTAAAAGTATTCCGCGTGCAGACTCGTCATCGTTCAACGGATATGTGTTATGACCGCTTCTCTTCTTCCCTTGATCCCTTTCCTGTCCGGTCTAGCTAGCCATTCCCATCTGCAACGGACAGGGATATTATTTATGAGCAAGCTGATCCAACTGCATAGTACACACAGAGGAGACATTTTATTTCCACGCACAAGTTTCAGAGAATTCAGTAGTCTGTCTTGTTAAATTTATTATCGCTAATAAACACAGAAGAGAAGCAAGCCAACATCCACAAAGGTTTATAGAAGATATTCAGGACCAAGAGATCAGAAGAGGACACTGAGTAAACTGGGAGATACCTTCCCTTTAACAACAACATTTAACGCACCATGCAGCCTAATTAATAAGCAGGACGCCCCACGCGCCGCGATAAATAGTAAAAAGTGACCAGATTCAACTCGTCTATTTAGAAATAACAATCAGGTACTCTCAACATGGCAAACGGTCGACACCACACTCTTCCGTGGAAGGATAGGACGGATCGAATCCCTCTCCCCAAGCCCCTTCCAGGACGCGACGAACTTTGCAACGATTCAGCGGATCGGATTCGGTAAAGGCACGTTGGCCCAGGCACGGCGAAGAGGGATGCACCGCTAAAGGACTACGAGGCTTGGCGGGGGCAACGCAAGAGAAACTCTGATAGGTGGATCCATCAAATGAGGAACGAGAATCGTCCCGAGCAGAGTTGAGAATGCCTTGGATTGCAGAGACTCTTGGTTCAACCACCGCTATATCCTTCCGTTTCTGAAACGGCAAAGCGGAGGTTAAGCCCCATTGCTTTGCAAAGAGAAAAACAAGTCAACAAAGAAAGTTGACTGGCTCTAAATCAAATACATTTCGAAGTACATATACAGTACCTTGGCTCGGCGGCGATGTCCAGCTTTCTTCTCCTGTACCGGCACATCCCTGACGGCTCGGCCAAAGTCACTAAATGTCCCCTCTTCAAGAGATTTCAGCAGCTCTACAAACAATTGTTTCATGTCGCAAGATCCTATGAGGTAATCGCGAGATTTTATATTTAGTCTAGCTTACCGGAATTGCGCATGCTGCTGAGGATTTGAAAGAGCGCTTTACCGCGGAACTTTCCAATCTCATCGTTCATCTTCCGGTAACGTTCGGGGTTCATCGTCCATCGACAGGCTGTTCGGGCACGAGCAGGACCGGTGTCCCCCAAGATCTTGAGGAATGCCGGATTAAGTGACAAATTATGGCGAACCGAATTCTAAATGGAAACAATAATAATCGGTCTGTCTGTATCGTGCGGTCCACCAACCACATTTGCAATAGGTCAAACGAGCAAGTCAAACCAACCTTCCATCCAGCAGGTGCAGTTCGGAAATACGGGAAGTGATTGCTACAGAAGCATCAACATAAAAAATCCACAAGGTAAGATCATCGAAACCTTCATGTAAAGCAATTCTTCTTACCACATGAAATTATAAATGTCTCGGACAGTCAGGCGTCCGGTTTTACTGTTTTTCAAAGCCAGCGTCACCAAAGCACTGAAAAATAGAAGAGATAAGTCATCCCACCAACCATATTTCCCAATAAAACAAACAAGCTTAACCTGTAGGAGTAGGGCGGTTTTGGGAAGGTTCCAGCCAGTGGCTCCTCAAAAGTCGAACCAATGTCTTGCCCTTCTTCCTCTTCGCCACTGGCCAACGATCCAACCTCATCCCTGTCTCTGAGTGGGATGCAAGGAAGATTTTCCTTCTCCTCCAGAGGAGCGTCTTCCTCCACTGCTTCAGCGACGCGGTAGCTCCTGGAGGGCAAAGGCTTGATGGAAGATCGCTCTTTCCGAGGTCGGCCACGCTTCCTCGGCACTAAGCTAGGGAGGGAATTGGCCTGTTCTCTGCTTTGCTGTTCCAGTTCTGCGAATTCTGTCCAGTTTGTGAGCTCCGTCCTTCTTGTCCGCAGACTAGACGGCGCCTGATGGCTCACAATGCGTGAGAAACCTGTCCAACCAACACGGAGTACTAGTATCTTCTCTCAGACAGACAGACAGACCGACAGACAGGCAACAAGAACAAGCAATGACTGAGATTAGAAATAAAGCCGTACCGGTAGAAGGGAGTGGCAATTCTTGGCGTAGTAGCGTGTCGCTTTCACGTCGTATGGATTGATAGACATGCATGGAAGAGCAGTAACTGACAGCGCCGTTGGGGACTGGGGAGGGGTCGCTGATGAGAGCCGGCATGCCCGATTGATGAACCATCTAAAGAGGAACACTATCTACTATGGAAAAAATCTACAATACAAAGTACTACCAGAGAGGAGCATCATACCATGTATTCCGGGAAGGCCAGGTGGTCCACCGTGTATTGCATCGGCTCGTACATAAGCTTCTCGGGGACTTGAGCTTTCGGATAGGCGAACATGTTGCTTGTTCCCGCAGAAACCTTAAACAGAAATCATCCTTTACATGTAGCAAACCAATGAGAAGGCACGGTAATCTCTTTAACTGACGGACTAGGTCGGTCGGTCGGTCGGTCGGTCGGTCGGTCTGTCTGTCTGTCTGTCAGTGTGCCTGCCTATCTGTCTGGCTGGCAGCCTGTTAGATTTCTGTCTGTCTGCCCACCTGCTTCTGCCTGTCTGTTTGACTTTTTGTGTAGCTGCACGCAGTTTTTCCTGCCTAAATGTCTGAGGATGGGAGTTTGTCTGTCGCTAGCGCGCTCTCTCTCTCTTTCTATAAAACGAACCTGATGTCTATCTTGCCGTGTGGCAAAATTGCAAGAGAGGTCTTGACGAGGCTCTTGAGGTGCAGTGAGACGAGCGGAGGTGTTTAATCTGAGGGAAATTGATCCATCCGGCGAGGAATCCAGCAGACTGAACGAAATCTCCCCTAAATCGCCCAAATCATGGAGTCCATAGAGGTCGTACATGACGGCCAATTGATCCATCACTTCTGCCTCTGACAATTTATGCTCAACCAAATCAGCGACTAGGCTGGACTGCTGACTTGATGGAGTAGGCTGAACAAGAATGACGTCTTGGGTCGGCGCCTTTTCCTGGGAACAGTAAATCAAGCAATCAATCAACGGTCTACATGTAAGTCTTGGATAATAATTAATCCCACTCGACGTACCTCCATCTTCTCGAGTGTAATAAATTCAGCCTACTCGGTTGCGAAGTCCGAAGTATACTGCGCAATTTCGAAGATGAATTTAACGTTGGAGAGAAGGGAGGGCTAAACTGGAGTCGATTTAAGGGACAGACAGAGAAAGTGCCTGCAACGGCCCGCTTTTCTAATTTGTCATTCTCTTTTCCCTTACGGGACGCATTAAAGTGAAACGAAAAGCGAAAAAGGCTCCGCTGTTAAAATTCTTGCAGATTTGCAACTGAAATTCAACGGATAAGTAGAGAAAAATTAGCCCTAATTGGAATTAGAAAGAAAGTGGTTAGAGATGAGAAAATTGAGAAGTGGAACGAGAAGAGAAGTGAAAGTTTGATTGCAAACTTGCGTGTAGAGAGAAGAGAGAGCAGACTGCCTTTGTCGTTGGTTGGTTGATCGGTCTGTCTGGCTATCAGCGGCAGTTTGAACTTCTAAACTGCCCTACTTCATTCACTAGGGGGCGCCTATGTCGTCAACTGCTCTGAGCCGCGGAGGTTCGGACTCAGGAGTCCTTTGTTATCCCGCTCTCCGTCTCCTTCCTTCCTCACTTCATCTTCGCAATCGCAACACTGAGTCCATCTTCTTTGACTCGTCTCGGTCACCATACAAAAGGTTGCCATTTTTTATTCCATGCTCCACTGTCGGAGATGATTTGGAAAAGGTATACTGTGTTTTATCAGGCATTGTTTTATAAAAAGCATCAGAATGAAAATGATGCACTATTTATTACAGGAGAGTAAAATGGCAACACAAAAGATACTCACAGCGGAAACTCAAACAGAGAGTGAATAATCTATTGGTGTATTCCAGGAAACATGCGGGCAATGTCCAATGAGGAGGGCAGGATAATTTTATGTGACCAATGCCGAGTGATATCCTTTACCGTGCCGTGCGTAAAAGGTGCCTTTCGTTAGAATAGGAGGCGTGGGCACGTTTCCTCTTTGTCCAGTGAAGTGTCCATCCATTGGCTATATCTTTGTGTCTGGTATGTTCACGGTCATCCAAAGCAGGACTATGTTGCCTCGATAGAACCTCATTTAAGACAGCGGAACTTGTGCGGAAGGGTGGTTCTCGGGTCGCTCGTACAACAGACTGGCCTCAAAAGAATAGAAAATTGCATATTTAATAATATTATTATTGCCCAGACCTGCATGTCAGTAGTCAGTTGCACGCCCAGTCACCCATGCTATGTGTTAATGACTGTTGCAGCTTCAGGGCAAAAAAAGCAAGACCGCCAAGTGAGGATAGGTACAGTAGCATGGCAATCTGCGAGAAGTTTCTCATGCGGACAACGGAACACCCCATCACTTCATTCACTTGCCGTCACTTTGCCTTTGCACATAAAGGTACAGTGTAGTAGTACTAGTAACTACATTGTACATGTGGGAATCTAACTCCATTCCTAGTTCCTCAATATTAACAACAAAACTGGAAATTTTGTGACGTTAGGAACTTTGCTGATCCATTATTATATTGTATTAATCTCCACAACTTCTATTTAAAACGATGAAGAGTTTCGGGGGTAAGTACTCCAGTTAGACCATAAATCCTCTATGTCGGTGCACAAGGAAACCTACTGTACAATTGTACTAGTAGAACTTGCAGCCTATCTCCCATCTACAATATCAATTTAATTGCCAGTACTGTATGAGTACACGTTACAGGTTTTGACCATTTTTCGGTCGTGGTCATATTCCTTCTGATACTGATTGTGGTACGACATATATCTCTTTTATGGGATTTGGCATTTGTTTGTTATGTGACAAATTACCATACTATATCACCGTAGGACTTAAGGATTAGCGAAGGTGCCTCCGACAGCAGTGATATCGTTCTCGACGAAAGCAGACCTGACATTTTCTACTGTCCGACAACCCCCCATTCCAACAAGGATAAGAAAGTTCTTGCCGCTTTACCGATGGCCAAACTGTGCGAGTATGGTGGAAACAACAATCGGCCTCATTCAACTAATTCTGACTGTTTAAACGACGCCGATGAAACTGCCTTAGCGTGTGACGAAAAGTCAAGGTTCCAGGTGAGTGCTATTACATGCAATAAAAGCTTTTTCTTTTTCACTATCCGAATTAATTTTTTTTATGTATCATTTCAGAAGCGTCTGAGGGTCCGTCAGTCAACGGAAAACCTTATCAACGGCATTTCAGGATGAGCAGTCCTTTTCGCATTCGTTCTGTTTGCAGCACATTTTCCGTTGTCTACTTTACCGGTACAGTTTTTGAACATTTATCCTACTTCTGCAATAACTAGGGGCAAAATAAGCAATAGCAATGGTTACATTCAGCACCAAGATTTCGTATAGAAACATCGCTAAGGGTGGAGAAAAGACCAGACAAAAAAGGAGATTGAGGGATATAGTGGGCAGTAAAACGGTACTACACGGTAGTACTAGTATAAAACGGAAAGCACAATGCCAATCCATCAACACATTATTGCAATCAGTGCGTTAGAAAATCAAAAGAACAATCACCGAAATGAAAAAGCAGAAGTCAATCAGACGGCAGAAAAGTCCCGTAACAGTTGACCGCGAGCAGGAGCAGTGACCTGTTGGCGTGGAGTGGTCAAACCAGACGACGAATGAACGGCTCCCCGTTTTAGCGCAGCCGCTTCCAATTGCATCAGACTGTGTACGCATCCGTACAGTCTCGCCGGGCTCTTTCCCTCCAAGATGTCCGCTGAAGAGCATATCAAGACCTGCAGACACAAAAAGCGATGGTATTAAACAATTCAGCGGGCATTCGTCGGTAAAAAAGTACGAAAGCTGAAAAACGTCTCTCCTCAGCTACACGTAATACCAAAACATTGCCCCTGCCAGGCAACAAAAGATCACTCCCATCAACATCAAAGCCAATATCCGGTCTAGAGTCGCAGCCCTAGATGGTAATGCTTCAGGCTGGGAAGTGTAGCCAGACCGGCTGGCGCTATCACAGACATCGCGTCGGACACTGTAAGGACACTCGTCTGACGACTGACGAATATCTTGGCAACCCAACTCAGGAGGAGCAGTCTCGTCAATGTGACTGATTATCCAAAGCAAGCAGTTGAGAGCGTCAGTTTGGTTAGTAGTGGAAGAGGAAGAAGCATTGACAAAGACATCAGCAGAGCAAAAAGCCGCCTGTAACAAACACAGCTCTCAAGAACGCGAGATGGAAATGTGAGGAGAAAGGAAGCCCGAAATTCTGAGGACTCCCAATCGTACGAGAGGGCAATAATAATAACTAAAACCAAAACAACAGAAAATGTCTCCACTCACATGCAACAAAGGGAATGCAGACCCAAGCAAGCCTCACTCCACCACCTCAACCACGGCAGCCCATGCAGGTCTGACGATCTCTTCCTTTTTTATGCTGCTTTAAAGTTACATCATGGAAAATACTCACTTCAGCAACACCGAGACGTCGACAGGCATCTAGGAAGTTCTCAACATTTCGCCTGCTTTTGGCTGGCGTCAACTTCACCACTCCGGCTTGAGTGGTCGGCGGAACGTGGATACTGATGACTGACCGCGGTCTGATATTGTTTACGAGATGACATAGCACAACTCCATCCTGCAAAATAATAAGTGAGGGCGGATGTCGGCATATCCGAGTACAGTGGATTATACACTTTCTTTTAATAAACTGCCCATGGCGAACCAACGTGCAATTACCAACCTGAAGTGATTCCATTACGTCTTCCGGCAGGCCCAATTTCAATCGTGTTTCGATATACTAAAGAGCATATGACACATTAAAATGTGGACAAGATGGATAAAAGAAAGTTATTACCTTCTTCAGCATTTCAAGCTTTTCCGTTTCTTCACGTAGTTGCTCTTGTTGACGGCGTATGGTGAAATTAGGATTGCTTTCCTTTCCACCAGCTTCTGCAGCCTTATCCAACGTTGAACCGATTTTGCTTCCTGGGGTAACTCTGTGAGGACTAACACGCGCTTTGGGAGCAACCGACATGGTTCCGTCCTTCCTGGCTGGTGAAATCTTCTACAAGTTCCTCCATTAAATAGAGTAATAGAGTTGCAACAGAGTGACCAGAAAAAGCATCACAACTCACGTTGTGCTGTTGGCTACTTCGCGCCGACAAATTGCGTGACGAGTCCCCAACAACGGATGTACCACCACCGCCGCTGCCGCCGCCATTGCTGGGACTGTGCGACGACGGAGTGTGCAGTGCATCTCGAGAGGCTGTCACGCTGCCACCGCTGAGGCGTCGACCTCCGGACTGCAACGGCGGTTTGGTTGCACTTTTCACAACACTCGGTGTAGGTAGCGATGGTACAGCACCGTGCGGCTTGAAGACTACATTAGCTGATGACCTGCAACAGACAAAGTGATGTAGAGCGAAACATATTGATTCATGTGCAATTTGATCATACTTCTTAGGGATTTGAGAGGAGGGTAGATTAGTGAGACTACTCTTCCTTGGAGCATTCCGTGGGCCATCGCTGCTGACATTTCCTTGATCAGAATGTCCAGTGTCAACACCCTCGTCACTGACTCCATCGGTACTGGATACAACGCCGGACGAGCTCGGCGATGAAGTGCTTGACTTTTCTTCACTCAAGCTGCTGCTCGGCGCGAGCTGCAGGGGAGCCTTCGAGATGACCGGACAGCTCGTCGAGACGGGAAGACTCCGATGGGTGACTTTATGTGGGATGGCATATACTCCGGCGCTAATTTCGATTGATTCGCTTGGTATAGGTCGTGATTGTAATGAAATGGGTGCAGTGATGGCGACAGGGGAAGTAGGAGAGAAAGAAATGACCGGTTGCCGAAATCGTTCAGACGATACCTTGACGGGAATTGTATAGGATCGCTCATCTCTACTAAGAAGAAGCAAACAAAATCAAAGCTCATCTGAATGTGAGCATTATTAATACTTATACAGCTAGGGATGGCATCAAATGTCAAATGTCAAATTCAAATCAAATCAAATGGGGGTCTATTTTGATTTGAAAGTCATTTGATTTGATTTTGGTTGCTTTTTAGCATGATTTTCTTTCAAAAATGGACTAGACCAACCAATTTTCCGTACTTCTTAACGCATTTATGGTTGCAAATCAGTAAAAGGTAGACTTCAAGTTCCTACTGGCATTTCCCGGTATGATTAAATTATATTTTATATGGGTTTTGGCATAAAAACTATACTATTCCTTCTTCGCCGCCGTTAACAGTCACAAACCTGATCAAAGGTATTAGTATATTAAAACTTTTTGAGTAAACGAATCCGATAGTAGAGTAATTAATGTTGCCTGTTGGGTAGTTTTACCTTGTGGAAACTAGATACCCAAGTTAATTGGTAGAAAAACCGGCAGCGATGTCAGTCTTGAGCGTACCGTATTACAATAAACATTAAATTGATTGAAATTTGTACATATTTGAAGTCTTAACAACTGCGAAAAGGCAAAAAAAACGATGAAAACGCTATGACGTTTTTACGTTTCAAAGTAGCCGTCAAATGAAAATGAAAATCAAATCAAATTTCAAATGATTTCAAATTCAAATTCAAATTCAAATTCAATCAAATCAAATGGAACTTTTTGTCATTTGATGCCATCCCTATATATAGCAGGCAGACCCCTTAGTCTTACTTGGCATAAGAAAAGTCTCGTGGAGTTTTGGAAGAAGGTGCGCTGGTCTGCGAAGCTGCTCGTTCGAGGCATTTGAAGATGTGAATCGTACCGCGTGCAGAGATCTCAAGTAATAGGATGAAACAATAAAAATGAGTCGACTGGGACTGGAAGAAAGAGAGTACATACCGGGGCCGTGGGAAGAAGAAGAGGATTGCCAGCCAAAAGCAGAGTCTGAAGCGAGCTCATTTCTCGCAGATTTGTCGGTAAAGCCGTGATGGAGTTGCCTGACAAATCGAGGTATACCAGCGACAACTTCTTCACTTCTGCAATTACATATTCGTTAATTCATTCATGAATCATCTTTTAAAAGTCAACGATCTATCAAATGAACAAGATGATGCATATGGTGACATGAGTACCTAAGGGAAGATGGGTAATGTAATTTTTCCTCAAATCCAGTCGACGAAGTGTAGAAAGGTGCGAGAGTTGCGTTGGAAGAAGAGATATTTCATTGCAGGAAGCGTCGAGTTCTCTCAGCGCTCGAAACTGATCAATCTCCACTGGCAAGGTCTGTAGACGATTATGACTGATGAGGAGGATTTGAAGGGGCAATTTGCAGAGCGCAGCGGGAATGGTGGTGATGTTATTACGACTGCAATTGCAAACAACAAAGTGAGAAAGAAGATTGATGAAGATTGTTTCTCTTGCTTTTTCCTTTTATTACCTGATATCCAGCTCAACGAGACAGGTCAATCGAGCAAAGTCCTTGGGAATGGCCCGCAAGAGATTCTCCCGGCAGTTAAGCTGCTCCAGAAATACCAGTTGACACAGCTCCGCCGGGACGTCAAGGAATCGATTTCTGGAGACATCTGTGTCAATCAACAGCGAGAGAAGCGCACTTGTTAAACTACACTACCATCTTCTTCTTTACGTTCCAATCACAAACCCAATCTAGAACATCTGTTATGTTTAGTCAATAACATTCTATTATTGCTAGCTTACTGCCATTTTAATTCAAAGAGAAGCAGTGACAGTGAAACTGCCACCGACAAACCCAGTTAGTCAATCAATCAACCGATGATTTTAGTGATACAAAAATAACAATCAATAGTACATATCCATTCAATCAATCAAGGAAGCAAGGACACATGATTTATTTACCTGCCCGTGCTGTGTCGATCAAGTTGTTGTTCTTGGAGATTGGAAAATCCTTGAGGTTACGCCCAGCCAAACACAAATCTCCCGTGCATTCTGCATCATCCACAATCCGCTCCACCGTTCGTCTGGATGCTTTAGCGTTGGTCGCTGTGGCGTTTCCAAGGCCAAGTGGGGATGTTGTATGTAGTTGCATTGTTCAAGCATACCGTAACAGTGAGGCCGTGATACCACCACCACTTTCTACTTTTCAAATGCACAAATAATAACAAATCGCATCTTGGATTAATAATTGTTTTGTGCAAACGACAGAAGAGGCAAAAGGCAAAGGTCGATGCGGCCTCCTCGCGAGTCGGGACGGGAAGGAGATGTCGGGAATGAGAACGACGCGAAGAGTTGAATGTTGCATGCGAGAGAGATGCAAGAGAGCGAGGAGAAAGTGCCAAAGTGCATTGCACAGCGGCTGTGAGTTCGCGAATCGCGAGAGACAGACAGGCGGAAACATCACTCACTCAATCCGTATCGTGTCTACGTCTATCACGTGCCTGTGCCGTAGCTCAAGGGTAATGCCAACACACGTGACATTTCATTGTGTATGGTGGTGTGGTCTGTTGAGTTGACTTGAAGTTGAAACTTTATGGCACGCCATGCCAAACATGCATGTCCGGCGATGATGGTGAGTGTCGGTTCATATTAACCAAAATACATGTATAAGGCGTCAAAGTTTGAAATGATACGGAATAAATTGAAAATGGAAAGGGATTTATGGACCGGAAGTGGAAGAAACGGATTTTTTCAAGGTGGCGCCACATAAAACCCTTAAGATACGTGCAAAATAGCCATCAACTAATGTAAAAACACTCGATTATTACACGTTTCAAAAGTCATTCGCCTCAAGAAAAAACTAGGGAACACTTTGCGGGCAAGAAAGTCATGTAAGCAAAAGATTGAGCTATTTAAGCAAACAGATGTCCATCGAATGGGACGTTTGCAATACAATCCTCATCGTCCACAGTCAGGATCCAAATCTCCATTTCCTTTGCACATGTCCAAAAGACGGAAAGTGGTTCATCAACCATAACGGACAGGCGTTTTCAGTTTCATCTTCTCCTCAAGTTCATACGATGATATGACCGATTCGCCGAAATCCCGTAGCTATCCAAGTAAGCACGTACAAGAGCATCACGCACTCACCAGCTAGAGCAAGTTCCCCGAGAGAGATGACTCAGACGAGCGACAGGTTGCTGCACTACTGGAAGATGACATCGACGAAAGTCCTGACAACTCGTACCGTAGTGGTAATGTACCTCCGACTGATTACTAGGATTGGATAGGAGCAAACAGACTCAGCTGGCGCAACATCCGGGCAAAGTCGTTTCCAAGCGGAGAAGCCAAAGGAAGACTTTAGGTTAGGCGCTCGCCCTGTTAGTACGTGCACAATGCACATACGCACATTGCCCTGGTGTAGAACCCGAACTGGTCATTTTTATTTACAATAGTGTTTGTCACGTTTTTTTGTAATCTACATTGTAGTGTACTGTAGTCAAATTCCCTAATTGATGGAGAGGTATATTATTAGCTAACATTTTGAGAAGCAGTATGTACTATAGCTATAGGATATTCCACTTTGCATTGTTTATAAAAAGACAAACGAAGGACAAAAGACAAAAAGTCAAACGAAAGACAAAAGTACTCCGCGATCACACTCGGACAAATATACCGGATTTATCAAGTGATGCTCCACTAGGTCCTTGACAGTCAGGAAGACCTGAAAGAAACCACCAAGTGTTGGACAGTTATTACATCATTACATATACAGAACGAGTAGAGTATATTGCAGAGCCTACTTCTTCTCCCGGTTTCTCAAATCCCAATGCGAAGGTACCGTCCTGGCCTCGCAGTCGAATAGTCAGGTGATACACTTTTCCATTACTTAACAGTGACAAAGAGTAGGGATTGGAAAACTTCTCTCCTCCTTTCCTGCTTTTGCGTATTAAAAAAGCTCCATCCTGAAAAAGATTGCTATTGTGGGAACCGTTTCGGCTTTGTAAATTGAGTGCAAGTGATCTGAAACCTACTGTGGCGTCGTTCTCGAGCCGCCGCCGTGCTTCTGATCTGTCAATACCACCATGAAACCACGGAAAAGAATCTAGATCGTCGGTGGGAGGAAGAGGAAGCGCTGACTCTGGTAATCGCCGGACCATCCCCTTTTCCGATGAAATAGCTGGAAGGGAAACCTGTCGAGCGACAAACGATGGCCGCTCATTCATCACCGGACCATGTTCACGCTGAATAGTTGCGCATTTGTATTGACTATCCAGGGAAGAGGAAGATTCAGGCTTGTCGGCTGACCATCGACGGCGATTGCCCAGATTGTTAACATCACTCATGGGTAGATTGCGGTTGGCTAATAGTTTCTCCAATTTCTCCGCCACTTCCCTTGCACTGAGCGAGTGACGGACTCCTTCGACGCCGTTTAACATTGGCCTCGACCCGGAAGCTCGATGCGCGACGGTAGGATTACAGGATGGCACCATTTTTGTGGAAAGTAGATGGCTCGTCCGAGGCAGCGTTTCAATTTTGCATGGTCTACATAACAAAATGACAATGTAGGCAAGTAAAGCAGTTGGCCGACCAGTAGTATACTGGTATTATACCTGCTTGCTTGCTGGGCTACCTCGGGTTCAGTATGCTGTTCCGGCAACTCGTACAGTTCCTCCTCCACAGATAGCCGTTTTATTTCATCTACCCTGGCGCTAGTTAATGGTCGACTTTGTAGTCGGTTCTGGGAGTTATCCATCTCTGAATCGGAGTCACTGTGTTGATACGAAAAACCGCGCAAGGTCTTAATCAATGCCTGAGGCTATTAACAAAAAGACTCGTAATGTACCTAAACTCGGACCCCCAGTCATTGATGGATTCCTGAGTCCTTGGTCGGATATCGCGGCGACTGTCCACCATAATGACGCACTGGTTGCCGGTCTGCTGTGGTTGAACCCACATTTGCCCGTAATCAACCGGTATCGGAGACGGCGCTGATTTCCGGCGCCGGGTCAAGGTTTCGAATATACTAGGGAGAGTACAAAATGCGTTCATTAATTAAAGATATCAGCCGGATTTTGACGACAGAAAATTAGAGCAGCCAATAGTTGACGTATAGGAGAAAATTGCGCATTAATACCCTTTTATCTTGGTCTCGCGCTTAGAGGTCCGCCGGACACGAAGCAAATGTGCGAGTTCTCTGTGGTCAAAATACGAAAACTTAAGGAGCCGTAATGCATTGGGACCAACTTGCTGAGTGTTAATCACCTTCTTCGAGAAAACTGCAAATTAGTCCATGCCATGACGTCTTCCTCTGTCAGCGACTATATATATATTCAGACAAAACGATCGATTGAGGTCAAATATTAAAAGTCAGCACAGTATTGGTAAATGGTTATTATATGGTACCTCTACTGTCTTACCATAAGGCTTTCTCCGGAAGTGACATCATGTTCCATCCTAGTCATAAATAAATAAAAGTTAAAATTAAAATATAATGGGTTTTGGCATCCAATGGACTTGCAAAGAGTGTTTGCCGGTCTGAAAAACAATTGCCGAAGCAAACACGGCCGATGATTTTTTAACGTTGGTTTTTGTTTTATTAATTGGTTCTCAAATTGTTGAGTAAGCGCAAGTTTGTTCGCAGGACTTTATTACTAGTCTTACTTACAATGATGCTAAACAGTCTTCCATCCCAGCCTAAATAAAAGTAAATACTACAGGTCTCCGTCTCTCACAAGAGCCATTTGACTAAATATTTTAACTGACAAATGTTTGGACGTACCTTTGTAAACCAGCTCTCAAGTTCGTCCACAGACCAGCACTTGACATTGTTTGGTAACGCCTCCATAAACTTGCAACATCTAACTATCCCTTGCGCAAGGGAAATTTGTCGGGCAAAAAATATTTCTTAAATATCTAAATCCAGTTAAAATAAATCCAAATCAAATCGCAATGGGTCCTTCACACGTTCCGCGCTTTACTGAATGAAGTCCAGCGGTAAATTGTTCCGGCACACCCCATCCAAACTGCATAAAAACGGTATCAACAGCACACTATTACGTAAATTACAGATAAATAAATCAATGAATTCATGAAAATATCTTATAATTTGGATTAAAATATGCAAGTCGGTCAGTTTGTAAGCGATCGAAATGGGAGACTTGGCAGTTTTGAAGCAACACACTCTACTGTACAGTACTCTTAACCGTGTGAGCGATCAAGTCGAAGCGTGTGAGGAAAATAGAATAATGGTGCGAAAGAGCAAACCGGATCTGGTTATGCGTTGCTGCGTCCTTGAGATGGATGGTCTGCAGCTGTTGGTTGAGTTGAGTTGAGAGGCTGGTAACCTGACTCCGCCCGTGGCAGACCAGGCCGTCTTACAGCATTTGTTGCTCATCACTCGACGCGCACTCACTCACTCGTTCCTCGCGCACCAGGTCAGATGGTTTTTTGGGTAATTTCTTTTTGCTCGAACCTTAGTATGAACGCCACACGGTAGCTACGGACGGTGACGGTTCGTACCTAGTGCGTTAACTAACTACGCTGACTGTCCGCCGTTCGTTCTGCAGGGGTTCTTGCCACAATTTTTCGAGGAGAAAAAGTATGTCACCAAGTCTAGCACTAAAAGTATAACTCGCTCCCTGGTATTCAGTTTATATATACTCCGGGTGTTAAATCTATTTTTGTGGGCACTAGGGTTCCGTTGATTGGTCAGCCATAGCGCTGGCTCGATATGCGGACGCCTACACTCCAAATTTTATGATTGACTTAGGCATTTAAGCTCGCTAAAAAGAGCGCATTTGTTTGTTGTTCAAAATAGCTGCAACTTGACCATACAGTATGACCCTGACAAGTTTTTGGTCTTCTGCTGACCGTCCGCTGACTGGCGAATACGGATCGTCATAGTATCCCAGCGACATACCGGCTGCGTAGTGATTTCGCTTTGCCGCCGGAGAAATTGCGGCTAGATAATGACTTTGCTATTATTATTCCTGCCGAATAGCATGACCTTCCTTAAAGAAATTATCATCATGCTGGTAGAACAACTACATCAATGGCCTGATAGTTTTTCGGTAATGTGGATAATGGTGCAAAACAGAAAAACTTATTTACTCCACTTGTAAGTATAGTGTACAAATTATAGGTATTTGAAGAATTCAAACTCTCATATTAACGAACAGAAATATTATTGTATGCCAATAACATAAGGTATATCACAAATAGTATAAAATAAAAACAAGAGAATAAGTCGCTCAATATATACCACCACGACCACCATCACCGGCTAGGCGGCTAAAGGCCCTATTAGAGAGTTTTCACAAACGGTATATCGCACGGTATAGCGGTACAGTATAGAAAACTCTCTCTGACCCCAGTTCATTTTTCTATACTGTACGGCTATACCGTGAGATATACCGTTTGCGAAAACTCTCTATTGTCGTATGAGTACAAGAAACAGTACAGTACAGTACAATGCAGTACAGAATGACGGCCTATATTACGCTAAAAAACCGGTTACCAGTTGAACCGAATCGATTGGCGTACTACTGCTTGTCTCCGACATAACCGCCTTAGCTGCGTGAAGACTAAGCGCCAACCGTTTCCCAATTCTAAAAGGTACATTTAGGAGTTTCAGTGCGGCCAAGACACTTTTCTTGAGCATCGCGCTAACGTAAAAATCTACCAGAGTGGGAACGGGGTGAATCATGCGATTCAAATAGCGTATTGCTTCTCTTGAGTCGAAGCATACACCTTTGGTCAGAAAAATCGGGATCCTCGATTTGTCAAAAGGCAATTTGTTACCACAAGACTGCAGGCTATACAAAAAAAGTGCTTTGATTTGAGGCGGAAATAGTTGACTACAAGACGACATCTGTAATCTGCAGTACATGAAATGCTGCACACTGCACATTTCACACTGCTCAAGTATTTCGCGATTCATTTAGTAATTCTCGGTTTACGTCTTCCCATTCTTTCCGGCAAATTAAATACTCTTGCTAGCAGAGTGAAAGCTGTGGTGTGCAGGTGCGCAATGCACAGTCTGTGTGGCGCAAAGGCGCAGTGTAATCTTGTGGCCAACTATTTCCGTCTGAAATCAAAACACTTTTTTGTAAAGCTTGCGGCCTTGTGGGAATAAATTGCCTCTTGACAAATCGAGCGTCCCGATTTTTCTGACCAAAGGTGTAGAACGTCCTGCGTTTTTAAAATCCAAGCCCTTAATCAACAGTCCGGCACTTCCTCGAAGAAAAGTTGTAGATGATTTGAGGCTGTATTGGACTATGTCCAGCCAACGTGACTCGTACTTGTGCAGCCACACCGCAATTCGTCCGAGCTGAAGGTGTAGTTTGATCGTGTCGCATATCGTGAGGTAAGCATGTCGGGCAAAGGCTTTTTTACAACCTTAGCTGCAATGTCCGCACAATCGACTTCCAGGAAGAACTGGACAAAACTCCAAGCGTGTCGAACAGACTTTAAACAGATTTTTCCCGATCTGGAACGGGCACCTGTTCAGCGTGTCATGGATAATCCACTCGCGTCACCAGTCTGCCAATTAAAACAGTAATAATTAGATAATATAGATTATACATATACTCGAAATTTTCAATTCTTAAAATTAAGTTTACTTTTACGAAATACTGAAACAATGAACGAGCATATCCTTTTAAGTCGTAAGAATCTCTATATTAATACAGTAACTCCAAATGGGATGTTTGAGACATTCAAGAATGGTCCAAAGTCGATGGTAAAACTGACCCTTTGAAATGTTTGACGCCCGGGTCTCTGGAAATGAGATCCCCGCACTCACAAGTTTCAAAGTTATCAGGAATAATAGGCCGAATTTTAGCCTCCATTTTGTCATTACGTTATTATCATTATATATTGTATGACAATCAATAAGTTTGTAATAAGAAACTGTTTATTCATGGTCACCGTTCATATTATTTCATATCTATTTTTATGAACCGCTAGAAAAAAATTACAATTGATTAAATACAAATTATAAACTACAATTAGAAAGTATAACCACCTAACTACTAAATGAAAACTACAACTACCATCTTTTATACATACCCCAGCACGCTAAGATAGAGTGCCAGTGCTAAAATAACGGTCATTTCGCCAGCTATGTCTTAAAGAAATGGCGAGAGATTGTATTTATTTAATTATATAAGCGGATTCCAATTAATGGGGACTTTCCCCTTTGTCTATACCTGTCAACCTCTCAGATAGCGCATCCAATTATAGTGGAACCGTCAACCTTTCTGGACTACTCGACACTGGGTTCCGTTGGTTGGTCTACTGTGGACGTCCATACTCAAAATTTTGTGTTTGATCTAGGCATTTAAGCTCGGCAAAAAAGTACATTTGTTTTTGCTCAAAATAGATGTAACTGCGACTTGGACATAGTAAAAGAAATGTCAGCCATATGCAGCTGTCAGCTAGGTTGCAATTCAGCAAGACATCTCTACAGTAGTAGTCCATGAAATTAAATTAAAGTAAAAAGGCAGGGAGAAACGTGTCTTACACTTGTTATAAAGCTGTCGAGGAGTGCTTAAATGTTTTAGGCAATGTCTTAGGCAAGAGCAGATTCTGCTCGTGAGCAGAATTATCAAAGTTTAAATTTAAACTATTACTATCATTTAATGTAATGATCACATCTTCTCCCCCTGTACGATTTGCAGTTGATGTGTCTCCATCCCCCGGGGAATGAGGAGTCTCTCTGATATTCTGTAGGGTGTGGTTCGTCCGATTTAACACGGCCGTGAAGGATGGGTTCTTGTTATGATGAACCATAGCTGGGGCTTTGAGAGCAGCGGAGAGGTTGTGAAAGAATGCAGGGGAAGGAGACCATTCACCACTGGCCTTCCTATAATGTGGAGAAGGAGGGGCCAGTGTGTTATCTGGTGTGATATCCGGAATCTCTTCCGGTTGGCCGTGAAGACTGTGTCCATCTTCGGCTAAACGGTTACTCGAACTGGTTCGCTGGATGATGGTAGAGTCCTTCCCGATCTTATTCAGCCGTTCCGCCGCAACACTATAATTAAAGTTTGGACCACTGTTACATGCCATTGATTGATTATGATAAGGGATGACTTCTTGCCTTTCAAGGGCCAGTCGCATGAGTGGGTACTCTAGAAGTACGCTGTTGAAATGGTCAGACTGAAGGGAAAAGAGCGAGCAACAGGAGATGGCGCGAACGCTCGCTACTCTTTTTGCCCTGGTTAGCAGGCAGATCTCTGAAGAGAAAAGAAACAATGAAGAGTTTGCGAGAGTTATTCGGAACATGATTATCTTAAACTAACCGCCAAAATAGGATCCGTCACTGAGGCAAGTGATGACGGTACTACTGCTGTCGGGATCCTTCGGTTCCATAAATATTTCTACTAGTCCCTCCTGAATGAAGTACATGCGATCGCCCAACGTGCCTTCCCTAACAATAGTGTCGTCGGGTAAGAAGAATTCATAATGCAGACGCGTGATCACTGCCGTCACAAAGTTGGGATCAGCATGTGAAAAAAAAGGAACACTGGAGACCAGATCTCGGCAATTGTAGTTGATTATCATCTGTGGAAAAAAGGATAGCTTAAATAAATTGACAAATGACAATGGATAGTTCAAATTACCTCGCGAATAGGACCATTAAGTTCGCCGAGAATCTCTTCCTCATTGAAAATTTTCCCCTGGAACCGGTGCTCATAAAAGTCTGAAATCCTTGAGCGAAGAGGCCGCGGAAGTTTTCGATAGGCCATGTACTCTGTGGACAAAAAAACTAAACTTTTTCTCTAAGTATGGTATGGTATACAAAAGATACCTTCAACTTGTTTCCACTGCAAATGGGAGAAGAGGATGATTAGCTGATGAGAGTAATACGTATTAGCAGACAGTTCAACTGACCTTCTCTCGATATTGTCGGCGCGATGCGTCCAGTGAATGTATAAGGTTAGAAGCGTGTCCGATGAACAAGGCGTACGTGAATCTATCAAAATATACTTGATGGTGATAACAAGTACTAATTTCCGGAGGAGACACTCCAACACTTACGCTCCCGTGAGCATTGAGAGGACAGTCAGCCATGCGTCACTGCAGAAACATCAACTGTTAACACAATATTGCGATGTATTCTATGCCGAAAAGCGCACCTAATGGATTGCGGGGGATATCTCCCGTAACCTGGAGAGAATACTATGTTAAAACTACTCATACTCTAGGGTAATACTTTAGCAATTACTGTAACTTTACTTACCTATTGAAAGCTGATGACTTATTGCTTTGAAGAAACTGGACGAAAACAATTAATATTTAGCTGGACAAGTTGGCATGAGATGTTCGTTATTATAATTTCTATACCTCCAGGTGTATTGCTCGAACCAGGGAGCATGCTCCAGTTCGTTTATCACGACCCAGGAGTCTCTGGGAAAGCCTTGCAGCATCGGTACCAGAAATTGAATACAGCCCGACCAATGAGCCATTAGCATCATAAGGCACATGAAACTACAAATAAACGAGTACTCTATTTATTCTCTATTGCTTGTCAATGATATCTCTAATTCTACTTACTTGAAGATTCTCATGAAGACACCAGCAATATTTAGAAACTGCAAACAGGGAATACTAATGAATACTGCAATTCCTAGTGTCGGCTGGATCGTACAGTATACAAGTTATTTTTTACTTGCCCGCCAGATTAATCTAATAGTGAGTCTGGATGTGGGGGCACTCGGCACACTTTATCCTACTCTCTCTAATCAATCATTTCCTCCCCTGTATTGCATCATTGTAAACGTTCATCTATAATAGTACTTTATATTTAAGATGGCCTCTAAATGCTGCAATAAAAGTGAAACCATTAGCAAGTGGCAGTAGGATGTGACGAGAAGCCGGCTGGCTTCAGTACTTTACTCTAGCTGGTGAGTAATAGTTTTAGCTGGGAAAATCAATAACATCCAAAGTGGGATAGAATAGATGGATAACCAAATTGTGTGATAACATCAATCCATTGTGGTTCCTGTCAGTCAGCTCGGGAAAGGACATGCAAGAATATGCTATCGCTTCATGCCAGGGGAGGAGAAGAGAGGGGAAGGAACTTACATATATCTCCTCAAATTGTGAGACGTAACGGACCAGCCTTGAAAGACGCAGCAATTTGATCAGACTTAAAAGCTTAGCCATCCTCAGAATACGAAGAGCTCTACAACACAAATAGGCATATTAAAAATGAGCCGGTATTTTTCTTCCATAGGATGAATTGCTTTACCTTCCGGCATGGACAATCTGTAAAAAAAACAGTCAATGTTGTTACTCAATTACCGACTATCACAGCTCCCCATCGGGTTGTCTAAAAGACTTCTTACTTGCGACTTGGCGAAATCATCGTCCCAGATTGAGATGACCAGAACGACTATCAACAGATCCCACAAGAAATGTAATCATATAATATGACAGCATAGCAATAGACTAATATCATACCATAGTCAAAGGGGATACTGGAAATTAAGTCCACAAAGAACCAGGATCGGACGTAACGCCTTGCAATTTCCTTGGGGTCAAGGACAACATCCGCCGAATTTTCCGGATTTATAAGACCTACATTTCAAATTGGGCTCATAACATTTTGGAAGCTGACTACACCAGCACCGAAAACCGGAAAACTTAAAATCGGAACGCTCTTCCAAAGCCTTACCGGTTCGAAAATTGCAGACGAGATCCACAATAAAAATCTACAGTATAAATGTATATGCAAATTATGATGACTTTTCATCTGCATTACTTCTTACAGTGTCACTGAAACAGTTGAAAATGATCCAAGGTATCGAGAAGTCGTCGTTGAAAAATGAGATGGAAACTGGGAGGATCATTAGGTTCGCCAGCAGCACAATCAGCATAAATAAGTCGAAATAAAATCTGCAAAAATATCAACACTAATGGCATCAGGCATGAATGTGAAGCAGCCAATACGCTGTCGGTAAGTCCAGTTGCCGTGTACTTTATTGTCAGTCATGCAAACACGCAGCCGACAGGGGTATGTATAAAAGATGGTACTTGTAGTTTGTAGTTAGTTGTTGTCTTTAGTATTTAGTAGTTTCGTAGTTGTATTTTTCAGTTGTATTTTTTATTTAATAATATTTATATAATATAATAATATTTATTTAGTAGTTACGTACCTGTACTTTCTAATTATAGTTTATAGTTTATACTTACCTAGTTTTGATCTTAGTTTTAGCGGCTCATAAAAATAGTTATGAACTAATATCACACGGTGACCATGAATACACAAGTGGCCACATGATAGCGCTAACCAAGTTAAAACATACTTTTTACTGGGTGCCAGCAAATTAGGGTGGTCAAAATTTGAGTCATTTTTGGCCACAGCATGCCACTGTTTTTATCATCGCTTAATTTTTTTATTACCGTAAGTGTCCAGACAAAAAAACGAAAACAAAATTCAACAAGGGGCTTTCAATAAAAAAAAGTGTAGTAAAACAAGTTTAGTTTCACCTGGAAGCTAACAATCGAAATAAGTATTCCAGCAAGACAATGCGAGCCTGTATGTCTCCAAAATTATGCAGGAAGCCAGGAATTTTTTATTGTTTGTTAGCATCGAGGTGAAAGTAAATTTACTTTACTTGTTTTGTTTTGTCTATCCAAAGTCCGCTTGTTGAATTTTGTTTTCGATTTTCGGCTGGACATTTAATAAAAAAATCAAGCTGTGACCAAAATTGGCTCAAACTTTGGCCACCCTAAATACCCAGTAAAAATTCGGTTTTAACTTGGTTAACTCTATCTTGTGGCTACGTGTGTATACATTTTCGTATTACAAGCTTAATGATTGTCATACAGTATGGTAGGGCCATGGCGTTAAAATTAATGATTGATATTATTTGTAAACAGATAGTTTGATATTAGGGAATGCGGGCTCGGAAACTAATAGGAACTTCACGAGAAAAAATATTGGCGGATAAGGTAAAGTCTAAAACCAGTGACTTAAACAGCACAGCGGTGTGCGATGACGGACACATAGTGTATAACGCCACTATGGATCAAGATTCAGCAAGGTCGATTTGTATTTTCAGTGCTCAGGGAATGGACAATATTCATTAAAAATAACTTTCACATTCCTAATTAAAAGCATAGATACGAACTAAAAACTACAATTTGAAATTACAAGTACGTAACTACTTAATAAAAGTAACAACGGAAAAATACAACTACGAAGCTACTAAATACTAAAGACAACTAACTACAAACTACAACTACAATCTTTTATAGGTGCCTATATTTTCTCAAAATTATGTGTGTGGGATATATTTGTGAATGCCACGGGTGGTTTTTGTTAAGGGAGACTAGGCCGTGTATGAGAAGAGTATTGGAAATGGCTAGGGTCGTTTACGCGCCTATCATAATGAAGTTAATGGGTAGAGCATTTTTGGTCAGTGTTCGTTCATTAGTCGTGCTCTCTTGACTAGGCAATCATGGCAAATCCTTCTCATCACATCGGATCGGGATCGGAATGAAGGATCTAGCCGAGTCCGTCGCGGCCGGATGAAATCCCGCTATTAAATTTAAAGCTCTCGTGGAGATTGCCGTCAGCTACTATCGATTTCTTATTTAATATCGCGGGGAAAGGCAAGGCAAAGCAGGAGCTCGTCATGTCTTGAGCTCTCGCCAGTCCTTCGCTACAGAGCGGCCTATTTGTTTTCCTCGTCAACGTGTTCACGCGTCAGAGAAGGAGCACAATTGTCTGTTGCAGTGGAGCAAAAGAGCCGCCAGCGAGCTGGCTCTCCCGCTCCTCCCCTCTGTCTCGTCCCGTCCCGTCTCATTCCGTCTGACCGGACTTTTCCCTTTTCCCTCTGCCATAATCATGACACTTTGCTTTCATCCGCAGAAGGTGATGACATAAATGCGAACAAATATTGCCACAATCGCCACGCAGACGCCGGCAATTGCAAACCTGCCCTCCCCCCATCACTGTCTACGATCGCAGGGTCTCCAATAACTGAGCCGGCCGTCAGTGGCCTTTTGTTAATTTGTCTTGCATCGAAAGTTTGTTTGGTTAGAAAATTTCACCCGCGATTGATCAATCAAACAAATGCACTTCATTGCAATCTACATGGTAGTCGAAAAGCAATCGCTTCTCATGTACATGACATAGGTAGGTGTGGGTTCGTGAAGAGACTATCGATCCTGGACTAATGAAGTGCGGACTGAACGTTTGCTAGGTGTTATTGATCGACGGGGGACCATCAGCAAGTGGATGAAAGAACCTAAATCCTAGCCCGTAGTCCCATAGAATTCACTTATTATTCCTGTCTTGTACCTGAAGTTTGAGGCCGGATGTATAATCCAGTGTTTACTGCTTGCAATCCGTTCCCTCTCCTTAGTCACAGCAGCGTGAGATCCTATAAATGGAGGTCGTAAAGTGATATGTCTTAGTTAGGAAGCACGTTCGACACGAAACGAATGAAGACGTCTCGTCTGATGGGGAGGGGTGTCCCCCCAGAGACCTTTCCAAACGTGAAAGTCTAAAGCTGTCTTCGTTGTTGTATAAGTCAAGAACGAAGAAGCAGGCTGGATGGGGGGGGGGGCATTATTAATCAATAATTACCGTATATTGTACTTACCAAACAACTTAAGAGCTAGCTTGTTATCATTGGCAGGTTGGAAAATAGATAAAAATTGTTGTTTCAGTGTCTGGTCGACGGTGTTGTTGGTGGCCTGTGAGGGCTTCCTCATGCTGGACATGATGCTGTTGTGCCGGTACGGCACGGACAGAGACCGGTTGAGCCGACAGCCGACAGCCTCGGTTGGATCGAGTGACCTGGAAAGGGTCGCTCGACGTTGAGGTCCAAGGAAATTTTGCGATGATGAGGTAGTGTTGCTGTGGAGCGAGGAGAGGAAGGGTTCATACGCTGATGGGAGCAGGTTCATCGCATGATCCAACCCGACAAAGTCCAGCTCCAACTCGGAGGCATCTTTGACAGCGGTACAGAGTTCTTGCTCTT
The DNA here is from genome assembly GCA_001579985.1 of Hypsibius dujardini. NCBI lineage: Eukaryota > Metazoa > Tardigrada > Eutardigrada > Parachela > Hypsibiidae > Hypsibius > Hypsibius dujardini. Next base: position 24,413 of record LRSR01013122.1, on the reverse strand, counting down.
CCTTGGCTGTCAGCAGCACCGGAGACGGGAAGATGGCTTGAGAACTTGCCTTCCTTCCGGTGGAAAAGGAGCTGCCCTTGAGACATGACGAGAGAGCAGGTGGCGGTTGGAACGCTTTCGTCTCTAATTCGCTTCCTCCATCTTCGTCCACCGATCGCGACCTTAAAAGAAGAAAAAAATGTCAAGGCCTAACTAAGGAAGGAAGGTTAGTGGAGCTGCGTGATTGTTACTATTCGATAATGCATCATACACGTTTGAAATATATCCTCAACACAGTGGTGGAGGGCAGTATATCGAGCTGTGTTGTTAGTTGGCAGGGGGTGATTTGCCCGCCAATTCAATCGACCATCCAGGAGAGGAGAGGCACAAGCTGACTGGAGTGCTGCTGCTGACGATTCTTTGGGCGGAAACATGTCAGTATCACGTACGATCTACAGTACACTGTAGAGCCTGAGACAGGGAACAACTAAGGATGTACTTTCCGCACCCTGGAGCTCTTAACCCTGAAGCCCTTACTGCTTCCTACCCTTTCCCCTCAACCTGATGTGTAGTTGAGGTTGAGCAGAACCACGACAAATGACTTCCCTTCCTTTCACACTCCACCTACCAATTGATCCACTGGGCTTGTCCTCTCCTCCATACCCGATTTAGACAGTAGCGAGCTTGTTTGTCTGTACTTGTAATGTACGCATGTGTACGAAACGAAGGACCTGCCAGACAGGGAGTCGACTCGGGGAATTGCCGTCCCGGTGGATTTGTTTAGTTGGAAGAGGTGCTGAAGCGCTAATCGTCGCTCACGAGGCACGATCCTCCCAAGCCCTTTTCCTCGGCATCCGGTGTGGTTCCACTAGCAAGTAGGCTATTGGAGCTTCCTCCACCTGAGCCTAGACTGTACAATGTAGTGTGTAGCCTCTCATCATTTGACTATGATTAGTCTGCAGCTTGTCGGCCTGCGTCATTCCCACTGGTCAAATTAACGCACAAAACTTTGTAGGCCCTTTTTTTCAGTAATCACTATCAAGAGATGGTGTCACAGGATTACTTACGCGTATTGCTTGATATTATATATGCAGTAACTCATAAGCTTGTATTGTTTTATAGGAAGGTGTGGGTTTTGGGAGATAGATTTCATTGGATATCCATTGACGTTTCAAGTAGGCCGCCTCATCACTGAATTTACAATTATAATGATTTCAAACCTCCATGGCTTCAGGGTATACGGTATACCTGGAGGCAAGTACTTTTCTGATGTCTGGGTTTAGTTTTTAAAATCATTTGTTGTATGTAACAATCACTTCTGGCAAGTTTTGAACATGAGGTTGACAGAATGATAGATGGCGCCACACCCTGAATGCTCCGCCTGGGTGAGCAAATCAAAAGAGTCGACCAGTACGGATTCTCGACATACGGTACTGTACATATGTGGACATTCCTTGAGGTCTCCGAGTACAAAGTAAAGTTTTTCAGCACCCTGAAATGGAGATAATCCAGCAAACACAAGCTCTCATGACGTTTCGAGGGGATTTTTTATGCATTATCCCTTTTGAGTTATTTGGCGTGGAAACCTAGATACTGCTAGTACAGTCAGTAACTGTCTCTACCAGCTGAATTGATTGCCAACTTTTAACAATAATTTATTGGCTCAAGCCCGTTCATCTCTTATCTATATTACCGATGAGAAAAAAGAGGTTCACAGTGCTTACCGATAGCATGGTATGGGGTCAGGTATGGGTTGAATATTGTTGTTGTTCATGCTCCAAGTTGGACGGAGTGAGAAGGTAGAGGAACTCCGTCGTTTCTGATCAACTGTCACCGCCGTCTGCAGTTGTTGCTCTCGACCATATCCGTATGCCTGTTGAGAGCTACCCATACCCATATTCCTGGTATCCGAACCCAGAAAATTTTCCTGAACAACCATTCCAGACCTATCACGAGGCATATTTTGCTTTTATTCACTATTCCGATCGGTATACCGAATACAGAATCCAATGCTATAGGTCACCCTGGCACGAGAAACTCCATGGCTAATGACCGAATGTGTCATGTACGTGAGGTACACGTAAACGAACTTTGACTAAAGAGTAAAAGGGTCACAGGTTCAGGTTGAGTAGTGAATACGGTGTTCTGGCGTAAACTTTTAAATGATTTGTGAGAAACACAACTGCAGACGAGAGTGGTAAAAAGAGAAGGAGATGTAATGACATAAAAAAGATGGACTTCCCGCCGGAAGCAGTAGAAGCCGTACGCCGCTTTCGGCCTTGGTTTGTACGTACTTTACTATCTCCAAATCGAATACGTTATTAAATCAATGTCTTGCCTGTCCGTTAAACGTCTTATCCTTCCATTGCAATCCCCATCAGACCGATTGGACATGTCATCCCGAGTTCTTCACCGCGTGACAAGGCGTTCTGGCACAAAGAGCTTTTTGTGTCTGCGACTGCAACTATTCGTGCACTATTATAAGGGGACTGGGAGCTTACTTTTTTTGATGACTCTCAGCTGCTGATCTAAAGGAGCCTACTACATACACGGCGGTCAACTGGAACATTTAACTTTTCAAGCAAACTGTCAACCTTGGAGTATACTGTACTGTACGTACAGTACTAGTTACTCATTCAACAGCACGGTCGCAGGCATACCCAAAGGAAGACTTGACTGCCGAGATGGAAAACCTCTTCGAGCCTCACGAGGGAGAGGTGTCACATCAATATATGCTTCTTAATTGCCGCGTCTTGTCCCTCATCCTTTCTTCCCCACCATATTCAGTCTAATCTAACTGAGTTTTCACAAAATCAGTGCTCGCATCTGGAAGCCCGATCTGGATTTTGATGTACGTTTTTGTCGGACTTTAATTGGACAAAATGAAGAGAATTGATTAGTGGCAATTCACCCGAACGCATTCACAAAACAAACTGGAACCTTACTTGAACAAACTGATAATGATAATTAAAAGAGTAAAAGTTCAACAACCATGGGCAAGGCACGCTACCGGCAACGCGACGGAAATGCAATCTAATTCTAAAATGCCATTCAAATTAACTAACGCCTAGAGAAGTAAAAAGAGGGCCGCTGTTGTTATGAGTGAGGAAAACGGAGTAAAAGTTAAGGCAGCGGCCTTAGCTGCTCCTCCTCCTCCATCTACTGACGCCTGAGACGGATTGAAGACAGGCAGTTTGTTATTTGTGTCAGTTGTGCCGGGCTTGCTGCCTCCTCCCGCGACAGATGGCGCTGACGTCACCGCTCCCGAGCCTGGGCCTGCTGGGAGTTCTCGTGGATCTAGGGAATAAAATGACATATTTCTTCTGTCAATTAAAAAATGAATGAAAAGCCGTTAGAGCTGCCTCAATTTTTACCTAAAACTTGACTGTTGCATCCCTCTGACTGGCAGTTGCATAACTTTACAGTTTTGTGGTTGGAAAGGGTAAAGTCCTTGCATTCATTATCACCGGCTTGGAAAGCGCCACGATATTTTCCGCAGTTGCGCGTTATTTCCGTAGCTCCTACAAGACCAATTCAAGCCAAGACAAGTAGTTGTTTATTGTTGTTCTTGAGTCAATAAGCAACTGTCAATCAAGAGTACTACGCTGAGATTAGCTGACCGTTGGCTTGCTTTATAAAGAGGGCATGACATGCGTTGGTTGTGGATCCACACTCGTCCAGGCTAATGTCTTTGGGATTCGCGCACGTTTCCCCGATTTCCGGGACCGGGGCACAGATGAGACACTGAATGGCCGTAATACCTGCCAAAAGACAAGATTGCTACCACATAGCCAACTTATATTTGCTTGTAGCCGATAGCGGATGAGGCATTTCCGGTTTTGATCCCGTGCTATTGAAATCCTTAGGATGAGTTAAATAAACGGAAGACATCCCCCCGCAAACATCCCATTTCGCCAAAAAGATTAACGACAAAAGCGGCGGCCCAGTTTAAAAAGACAATTAAAAAGCGTCACAAGTGATTGGGCAAACAAACTCACAGAGCGACCTAGATATTTCGGTTGAGCAGAGCAGAACGCCACAGCACAGAAGCAATCGATGAGATAAAGTATATAGCTACCGCAGCCGCTCTTTTCTCTTCGCCACTCGGGCTCACAGTAACAGATGACGGCGGTATATTCAAAAACTTGATTTACGAGCCTTATTTAAGGACACAAAAAGCTTAAACCAACTCACCTGCGATAAAAGGCGAAATGAGAAAAGCCGCCAAGAAGAAGACGTGGTAACAATTGACATAGGCCATTTCTCAAAAAAAGTGCTAATATATATAGCGGCCAATGGATGACAAGTGTTAAATTCTCGCAAAACACAACCGATGATGACGGAAAGAAAACTATGCCATGAAAAGTATTAGCGCTGGTAATTATATAAGTAATGGATGGCACGCGATCAGCGTCCAAGAATCCACACAAGTACAGCGATCCCGTTCCACCGACTTCCAACAACGTATACAGACAGATAAGAGTAAAGTATATATGTAGATAAATGTCACGACGTCAGGCACGCTTTTTTCGACCCAAAACAGACAAGATGGAAGACCTATCTACCCCCTGAGATCATCCAAGCCAGGAAGGAGAAGGCTCTCTAGAAAGTGTGCCTCCAACGGATGGAGGGAGGGAGGGAAGGAAAGAGAGTAAGAGGCTTTTACTCTATAGTTGCAATCGGAAGTCAAGTTAAAAAAAGCTACGGTATCACTTTGTGGTTTGGTTTGCAGCTGACTGTGCTGTTCATTCCATTCCATGTGTGATCTCATTTAGAGCGGTCCGTCCGCCACCGCAAATGTTGAAGGAGGGCGCTCTCATCTCTTCTTTGCGCTGCGGTTACGATTGCGTACGGTACTTGCGTGGTTGTCGAGTGGCACGACTCGTCGCCGCAGAATATGATTCTCCATAAAAACGCGTAACATCATCACATCACTGCAGCTACTGTGTAGTAAGTAGTAAGCAATAACGATCGTCAGAGCACGCTCGCTCGGCGCACCGCGTCTCCAATTGCATGAGCAGCGCCCTGGCCTCAACTGTGTGCCTGTGGTGTGGAGCTCCGTCGTCGGCTTTACAAAGACCGCATGTAGAGGAGGCCTCGAGGCCACGCAAAGATCAGCCAACGTACCGTACAGTATCGATCTGTTTAGGAGAACCCATACGGAGTACAAGACGCCCACTATATGGTTGTATCAAATCTATCGACAACGACGACATGGCTGGAGACACCTCCGCTTACATATATAGTCAACCAACTACTAACTCACTCTTCTTACGATTAAACTTTTTTTCTATCTTTCACCAGGATATGAGAGCAGAGGAAATCCAAATGAGGAGGATTATTCAATTTTGACTACTCTCCCTTCCCCCAACAATCTCAATAATTTATGGAAAATGTAGTGTCGACGTAATATTTTGATATTTCACAGTACAGAATTTGGCAATGAACGAAACTCTCGGTCTTCGGATCTTGGGCGTTTTCGAATGTCGGCACATGAACCACTTTCAGAAACCCGATATCAAATAAATATAGGATGATTGAATTATCTCCGACTCGGTTCTTAAAAGCGCAAACAATAAAACTAACAAAAGATGTGCGTGTGATCCAGATTGGTATATATGAACTAGACTGGAAATGGTGCATCTTTGCGATATATCTTCATCAGAGCCAGCAACAACAACGTTAGTTTTGGCGGTGCGAGTGCCACCGTAACTGGGCAACTACTGTAGATCTAATGTATTGCATAATAAATAGAAATGGCCGAATATTGTATTGCACAGTTCTCTACGAAGCCGGCAAAAGGTTCAATCCAACTGGAAGCGTGGACAGTAGGACAAAACATCATCGCAATTCCAAAACGAAATTCACAGTTGCAGAACATGGTTTTGGAATTTTCGCCCGAACGATGAATGATAGATAGATGGCTATAAGGGGCAATTTTGTACGTGTACAGCCAGATGGTGCCACATGAAACGACGGTGAGATAAACCGTCAAACGGACTAGTGCCCTGTTACATGGTGTGTTAATTTGCCATGCTCTCACTGTGGTACATCAATTTGTGAATTTGGACGATACACCGGCCGGTTTACTGGATCTCAAACTCAGGCGCACTTAAAAGAAAGGTGCGCCTGACTCGTGGGCCGCGTGCCGGAGTGGGGACAAACCCGCCGGAAATGACCGGTTAGCCCAGTAATAGCAAAGGGTATGCTAAAGAGCGTACCCTATGTGTCCGTCACCGACCGTAACTGTTCGAGTAAGCACATACGCACGAGTATTTAATCTCAACCACGGTCACTTTGATCGAGCAAGACCGAAAGAAAGACTGAGGATCGGTGGGTGACCATTCTCCGAGTGGAGTAGGCGGGCTGACGGAAAGTTTTATCGGGTACCGAACGGTAAGGTTGTCGAGTCGTGGAAAGGTCTAGATATTGGGTTTGACTTATCGACGTTTTAAAATACAGGGGACGACGGTACGGTTAACTTATTATGCGTAGTCCGTTGAGGTACAATTGATAGTCGAACAATGTCAGTTGGCCGACGGCCAAGCAAACCTTTCTCCGACTAATCTTCATGTCCGGACGAGATTTCTGTTGAGATCGGACAGACTGACGGATTCTTAGGCCAGCAGTTAAACAGAAGTAACAGACTCTGGCAGGCACATTGACAGAAGGCTCTTACCAAATAGCAAACCGTTTGGCTAAAGATAAGCGGGGAACCGGTGCAAAACAAGTCCCACCGCCGGCCATTTAATCACACCTCATCCTGTACACTGTACATGTAAACTAGTACGTACTTACCTAGTACTTCCCAGGTGAACAGGTGAACCCTTTTCTAGCTTTGCGTCGCATTCCATACATATACGGGTATGTCCCGTCAACTGCCATTTCTTGTCAAATGTATGCAGAACGTCGGATAGTTTAGAAAGGTTCAACAAACAATATTATATCCAATGCATCTTCTTTTTGGAAGAATGATCAATTTCAAACGTCATTATTGAATGAGTCCATTTTTCATTGCATTTTTGCTAAGCGGTGAATTGTGGAGGAAAAAGTTGAACTTGGTTGGCTCAAGGCCGCTAGGTGGCGTTGGCGCATGAGGCGTTGCATGGAATCTTGTTTTGCCTCTCCCATTACTGAACGGCAGGAGAACCTTGTTTGAAAAGTCCTTGGGAATTGTGAACTTGGATAATCGCGGGGGTCGTCGTCTGACACTTGCAAAGGTATCGATGTCACAATTAAATAGCGTCAATTGTACAACTGTCGCCTAGATCCCGCAGCGTTCCACCGAGCCAGAGTAACTGCGCCATCATGGGGCTTTCCTGCTACCTACCTACCCTTCCAAATTACCGTCGCCCCATGCAACGGGGGAGGGCAACTTGATCTTCATAATGACAACAATCAAAAAGGCACTACCCCACAGCAGACAACCCCAAATTAAAAGTGCTCCTCGACTTGATAGATTGCTTTTAAAGTTTCACTACTAGCCTAGCTGTCACTGAGTGGTCTCCACATTAAACCTTCTAACACCTTTCAGCAACCATGTTTGTCTATTTTCTTCTTAAAAATTAAAAACGTACGAACCCAGTTCGGTTCGTTCATTTGTTTAGTTAATGGCAAAATGCTGTAGACTTGTAAATTATGAAAGAGATCTGCATTTGAAGAATATTTTGTCGATCGTGGATGGAACGTGGAAGCACTGGAGGTCGCCGCTCCGTCGGCATTTTCAAAGGCAACTTTTCATTGGCGGTACTATAGAGTATAGTTTAGTCAAGTTATGCATTGAAAGTAGCGTTGCTAATCCAGTAGTCTCTTCTATTTTGGCGGATCGATTCCCCAAAAGGACAAATAAGTTATCATTTCGGTTGGGTTTGTTGCAAGGGGGATTATGGGATTTGTGATGAGACAATTGATAGCGTAGGCTATGGAGCCAGACTAGTCGGAGGAACGCGGATTAAGGATGCATCTCTCCTATACAACTCAATAAGAATATGTCTAATAGGAATTTATCAGACTCATTCCATATTTTCTCCATCAAATCATCTAACGCGCCGCTGTTCTTGCAAATCTTGCTTTACTCATATCCATACTGGTCGTTTCCTGTGTAACTCTCGTTATCTTGGTCCGCTTAAACAGACCCTTTATGATATTCTCTTATTCCACAGAAAATAACCAAAATAAATTATTTCAATCTTTTCTGATTAATTTATCATTGCAGTCTGCCTGCAAAAAACTTATTTCGTGGAATACTTGGCCCGCTAGTTATTTAAGTTTTACTTGAATGTAGTACGGTCTAATTTTACTGGATCTTCTTATTTTTGATTAGCAAATTCGTCTGGACAAGTCGAGGACTAGCTTTCCCGACAAAGTAAGATAATATTGTCTTTTTTCTCAAGTACCGGTCAAGTGATAATCCAATTCACTCCAGTCCAGGTGATCCATAGATTAGGCGCCTTCACGATTTGGTTCTGTGCTGCAAATCCCATGGCCATGTGGCACAGGACACGGCTTTATTCTTTTACTAGTATTTTGTCCGATAAATTGTAAATATTACTGTATGATTGACGAGTTGCTTTTCATATTACGAATTATTGCTTGCGCGTCGAAAATATATTATGATCTCAATGAAAGTAATTCTTCAGCCGGGAAATGGGTAGAGGCGATCCTGCTTTATACAATCACTATTGTCTTTTCAATTCCATCATATTGATTACCTATCCTCACATAATTTATGTTAATTCAGTTAGGATTTAGTATTTTGTGAGGTGCAATAATAAGTAAGAATAGAATATCATTCGCCCCGAGGCAATTTTTCTGATCTGTAATAATTATACTGTAATATCCTCCGTGCTCGAAGGATTCGACTGGCGCCAAAAATGACCATATGTATGTACTTTTATGCCTAACCAGCCCCAGCCTGGTGCGGCATGTTGAAGGACTAATAATCCCATTACACTCCAGACAAAGAAAAAACAATCTCCTCGACCAACATAATTATGCTCTCGGAGTCAAGAGGGCACCTTCCGCCTTGGACTGAGGATGTAGAGGGTGTAGACCGCTTGTTCGTCTAATGAGATTAAAATGAGATGAGACGTGACGCGACATGGGGGCCCCCGGCAAACATTTTTCTCTCCCTTACTCACCTGAATGTTTATTGGACAGTCAAGTGGCTTGACTCTCGCCTGAGACTTGTTAATACCTAATTGGCATACTGGAGTGGGAGATGATGAGGCGACTGAGCAAGTAAGCGTGCCGCCATACCATGCCAAGGTTTAGCTTCTCTTATATTGAAAAACGGGACCTTTTTTGAAAGGAAGGACGCTGTTTCTTTCTAGCGAAAAGGGATGAATCAGGGATTGTCCTTTTCTGTCTTCAGACGGGGTAAAGATAAAGCAAAAGCGTACTGGGAGTTCTCTACCTGTTAAGAGAGGACGGTTCACATTCGTACCGCCGCCACAGTGAAGAGAGAAGCAGAAAGATTTATCTAGACTTAACCACTTGAGCTTAAGTCGTCGCGGGCCGTCGGCCTCTGATCTTTGCCGCGTTTCCTCCTCTTCCTCTTTATTTTTCAACAAAATTCCTTCCACTGCAGTCAAATTGAAGGAGATGCATCAGACGGGCTTTTCTAAACTGAAGTCCTGACTGACGACAAAACAAATTAACAAGAGGAGGGTTCGTCCACTCCTCCACTGGGCGAGTCGTTCCAGGCAACAGCAACAGCAAAGGCTTGCCTGATTAGCGAGATGATCAAATGGGCGGGAAGAAGAATGGGCATTGTGGTGATATAAATTATCTCATGATTAAATGGTATCATGTCCTAACAGAGCCCCTGCTGTGAATGTAATCATTGCCAATCAGCTGGAAAGAATATTAAGTGGCTCACTCGCTTCCGTCTGTCTGTTTGTCTATTTCTCCCGGCACGGCCTCGGCCTTTATTCCATCCTCCTCCCGGGGGCTAAATGAATCATTTGGCAATCTCAATTCACCGGCCCGGGTAATTAATCCTCTACGCTGGTTATCATCACATTCCGAAAGGTTCTTACTTATTAGACTGCAAATGCATCCGAGAAATATATTGGATTACGTTACCAACAATCAGCCGCCAATTGCGGTAGGTATTTCAAAGTTCATTTCCCGACAGTCCCTGTAGACAACAATCTCAGTATGGCACAGAAACAGTGCTTCCACAACACTCTTCCGTCTCATGTTCACCATGTGAAGCTCAATGACATGGCTGGTCAATGCGCTAAATATCGTACACATCGTAATTCAAACAAAACAAATCCAATCGGGGACAGACCATTTGCGTGAAGCGCTGGATGAACAACGGTACGGGCAAAAGTGCTCCAAAGGGATGTTTCAGATCACACCCGATAATACATATATTCAGATTGACAGGGGTGTGACAGACAGACAGACAGACAGACAGACAGACAGACAGTCAGTTAGATGGACAGACAAACGATACCGTAGCGTGATACATTTCAGTCTCTAACACGCTCGAATCGTAATAAAAAGCCTTAATTAAACGTGTATGGCGTTTGTACATCCACTAGGATCTGGGCACGGTGTTGAGAGTATCACTACCGTTGTAGTCTGTAGATGTAAAACCCTGTGAGGAATGGCATTCACAAACATGTCGGCAAATCATGTCAGCATGTTTGCCGAGAGCTGCCATCTTGGAGCAGACTTTAAAGTCAGAGCCTGCATTCTTGTGATTCCGCTGACCAATGAAGTTGAGCGGAAATGTGACGGGCGCCACCACAATCTGTCATGAGAGAGAGGCAAGCCAACTCTCGCCTCAATATGAGCATCCTGATTTTAAACAAGCAACAAGGAGAGACGGTGAAAAACAATAATGACCCTTTAAGGCAGCGCTCTTATTGTATTATTTTGAGTGCTTGGAAAAAGTGTGGTTATGGTGGTGAAGAATGAAGATAATTCTAGCCATAGGAATTTACAGAGTGAATTATGGCAAGTTAACTGTGTGGCTATTATGTGGGTTCGGCTCTTGACAAGCAGCAGACGTCAATTTATCACTTGATTGCTCTCGCGCAGGAAGTTAAAGCAACACTACTAGTAGTGAGGGAAGGGAGCATGGCTTGCAAGAAGCCAATCGGTGGCCTCTCATCAATCATTTTAAACAATTTATTTCCAGTTTTGCCTTTGCCCCCAGAGGCTCTTTCTTTCTTTTCCTTCCATCATCATTTTCTTTCCAAAACTTCTCATTACTCATCAAACTCATCTCACCCCCATTTGAAAAGTCTTTCGACGCGAGAAAATTGCCTGCTTTCCTGTCAAAAAGGGCGGACACGCTGCTGATCGAAGGGGCGCAGATCGTGACACTCCGTGTGTCCGTCCTCGACAAACCTTCCTTGGGCGTTGGGCGTTCATCTCCAATGGACACAAATACGAAATCCCGCAGACTATTTTTCCGTCCAATTGAGTTAGTGAGTTTTGTCATTTTCTGGAACAAATGGAGCGAGGCATTTAGCAAGGTTCAAAATGATGTAACTTTTACTTTCCTTCTTCATTACTACAATAGTGGTTGTTGTAATTCAATTCCAATTCAGGTGTGCACGTTAGTTGCCATTTTAATAACTGTTTGTCTGAGTTTTTAGTTTGGTAATAGCACAGTGCGCTTTGGTTAGAGTTTAGTAACCTTAACAAGGATGGATGCCTCTTTAGAGAGAGACAGAGACAGGGTTGCAAGTTGCAATAGCGGCGACCTGAGTGCAAGTAAGTAAGTAAAAAAACTTGGCCATGTCGTCGGAGCGTGTGCGTGGTTGTTTGTGGGCTTGACAGTGATGAATGACGGATGTGACATGGTCGTGGAGAGAGCGCGCGCAGAGTGCTCATTCTGTATACATGATATGAAACATATATGCCTCCATGTTCACAAGCCATGTTGACTGGCCCTATTTCATACCTTTTACATTACTTACATACTTGGGCTACCTGCACGAAGCAGGATTACGATGAGTCAGCCGTGAGAGACGGACCATCGACGTTGTCTCGCTCCATCTTGGGCACAAGCTGAGTTGACTAGTAACTGGCTTCGCTCGCGGCCAATCATAATCACGATCACTATTTTTCTTGTACAATAATATATCCTCTCTTCACTTACTAAAGCATAATCATGAATTTGTTAAGTATTCACAATCAATGCCGTGTCCATGTCAATAAAAAGCGCGCTTTCTCTCTTTCTCTTGGCTTGGCTGTCTGTGTCTCGGTCTGTCGCTCAGGCAGAAGAAGCCAAGGGAGGCGGTGCTTCGGTCACAGAGACGGAAGATTACTGGCTGGATTTGAGAGAAGAGAGAAGACAGTAATGTCGATCGCAATCTGTTTGGTGGCGTGTCCTTTTCCTTGTGAATGAGTAGGGAGGTTGCTTCTCGTACTAGTACTGTACTAGTACTGTATGCTAGTACCCTCACCGCTACACGCGTTGTTACACGGTGCTATACATGGGTCGGTACACGGTGTACACTACACTACACTACTGAGCAGATCGCGACAAATTACCGTCAAGTCTCTCCGTCTCTCCGTCTGTCCTTCTTAAGGCGCGCGGGACATTGTACGTTCTCGTGTTATACATGCTGTTCTACACGTTCGAATCAACGTTCGACAACATCACGACAACCCAACACAACATCAATTCACAGCACTATCCTATCCCACTTTACACCTTAAGACCAAACAGTCAGCTCTACACACGCTTCCGCCCTTCCTCTTTCTTCCTCACCGATCGACGACACATTTTACCTTTTATCTACTCTTCCCCGTTGACGAGATCTTATTCTCCACTTGCGTTTGCATTCCCTTCACCACTGGTAAGAAAGAAGCACTATCTTTTTTAAACACTATTCTCTCTATATCTTCATCTGGGCTTTCGGCGAATAATGTTTGAAATTCATCATTCATTAAACCTATATGGTTTCCTCAAGTTTCGTTCACTCCAATAGAAACCTAAGCGACTAGATAACACTTTTGCACCAAAATTAATCATATGTTTAAGATATTTGACGGTTATTTGATGATGACCTTTAAAATAAATATTTATCTCATGTCATGTAAACTGGTCTACTAAAAAGCAGCAATCACTCACCCTTATCCGTGCAGATTAATAATGGATAATAGAGCACGTTTGAGGTTGCATACATATACTGCGTAACAGTCTTGGGTTGTTAAATGCGAGTGCGAGTCTGCTTTTCGTCAAACGCCGAAAAGAGAGAAGTTAATATTGACGTTGTTGTGAATGTCTGGTGAGTGAGGAGCGTGCACGGCGCGCGTAATACTCCTTGGTCAGGGATGGGCGGAGAGAAAACAAGGGGAAATTATGAGTTGATTGTTGGTTATAGAGGACGGGGCCTGGTTGGTGCCGTACCGTATCGTCCCTCACCCCACGGGCTGAAAATGATAGTAGTCATTAGGTAGGGTGCTTGCCCTCATCACACTCTTTACGACCGACCGACCGAGAAAGAAAGAAGAAAAGTCTACCGCACGCCTCGCATCAACAAATTTGCCACGGACAAAGAGTTGACTTTTTTTTACCAAACACTCTTTAGCGCTCTTCTCACTCTATGCATTGATTATTAATGGAGGTCTCAGAAAGCGCATTGTGCAGAACGCAGAGTGTCGAGTACCGAGTACGGAGGGATTGAGCGGCCGCCGTCGTTCGGTCCGATCCGATCCGATGCGGTGCGATGTAAGTGGCCAGGCTGAAGCTTTCACTCAACCCACCGTACTCTACAATGTACATACAATGTTGTTGATGGCCACTTAAAATGCTCCGTGCATGCAAGTTCGGCGCTTTAACATTATTATTATATTGCCGGACTTAAGAGAAGAGAAAAAGAGTATGATCCGAGGACGGCGTGTGCGTCGCTCACCTCACCTCTCTCTTCATCAACAGCCATAAAATTGATTATTACTTGCTCAATTGAAGCTTCATCATCGTCGCATCGCATTGCGACGACGATCATGATGCCTTTTAACGACCTATGCCTAGTCTACCTTCCTGTAATGAGTGATCGTGATAGCCGCTGTTCGTAAACCATAATTATCGCCATGGCCACTCGTAGTCGCTCACTTGTTTTCCTTTCAATATTAATGAAAGAGCTTACCTACTTTTCCTTCCCCCCTCATCTTCATGCATGTTCCAACGCAAGGGCGACTTGTTATTCATAAGTGTCGTGCATTGTTTTAACCTCATTTATAGGATTATGTGTATGCACAATTTATTGCAAAAATGCTTCGATAATATTCCAATGCCCTGAAAATAAAATGGCAAAGAATACTCCCGATGACCTTTATTAGTCAGACATAAGTACCTTAATCCATAGGTATGAGTATACTTTTATACTGCAAATATAGCATAGCATGCTCCGAGAAAGGCTTTCCTCTAGCCATGTATCTTATCGTACATTGTGCTTTTGGTAGACCGACCGAAAGACAAGTTGAAAAAAGTAAAGGCTCTTTCTTCAACGGGGAAAGTGAAATTAGTAGCGCAGAGTCGCGTGTGAGTTGCGCAGCTTTCCTTCCCTTTCCAATCGGTTTGTCTTGTCATATCTTTAGAGCAGTGCGTATTTATAAATCCTCACGGAGCGATATTATTGCGTATTCAAACATGGCTGTCGACATTTCGGCATGGGCAGTGTCATAATTACGCATGACGATATGGATAAAGCGAGAGCGACGCAATGCGCGACTAATTATCGAATTCCGCTCTTTCCGACGCTGCCTAGGATTACTGGCATCCATCTCTTTTCCATCTTTGATTTGAGCCACATAAAATTGTGCTTTTACAATATTAAATATTAAACTCTAACAAAGTACCGCACCGTTGACATATCTGGCCGCCAAGTGGAATAGCCCAATGTCTGTCCGTAATAAATATCATAGTAAGGTGAATCTGTGTGGAGCAATGTTTGCAGTTGGCTTGTTGCAAGTTCAAACGAGCCGAATGTGAGCAGACTTTGATAAGACGCGACGAGAGAGCTGTTTGTATGTTTGCTGTACACGAGAGTGGAAGGAAGAGCCAGACAAGGGAAGAAATACGTTCTCTGTGACATCCCTCTCTGCTCTCAGCAATATCAGAGCTGATGTTTTTATAAAGATAAAATATCTCCTGTATGTGTTTATCCAACAAACGCCACATACCATAAATTCATAACTCATAGCGGCCAACAGCAGAGAGCCCCCTGTTAGTTAATTTTCTTTGAATAACCTTGCATTTCTTGAGCATTTAGTAAGATATTTGACAATTTTTCAGGTCTGAATTATTATTACTCCTCTGGAGAAGATCTATCGGTCAAACGGAGTTCGCATTGGAAAAAAGGTCTTGGGTCCGGAAATGGCCTCGTCCTATCCACAATTCGGACTTAATTATGCTATGGCGAACAGTGGTCAGGTAAGAAAAAAGTGAGCTCATATGCTTCTAGCACGGTTTGTAAACTTAGAAAGAAGAAACCACGGTCGTTAGGAAGGAAGGCTATCTTGTCGGGTAACCAACAAGATGAAAACCTATGTACTAGTAGGTAATGATAATACAAGGCAAGGTCAGTAAGTCTTCGACAGCAAATGGTCTATATAGAGTAAACCGCGCGCTCTTCAATCGGGATATGGTATATATCAATGATATCAGGTTATTAATGGGGACCACTTGAAAGGAAGGAGGTCAAGAAGCCAGAGCCATTAGGTCAGACTACTAAAAGTATTATTATTTAGACCCTACATCGAGTACTACATATGTGAATAATAATCAATGCACAGGAATTGCCGTTTCTTTCATAACCAAAAGTGACCATGCGGAACGTTATTGCGTGATGGGATTGATTAACTCATCTTTTACACTGGGAAGGGACGATTAACAAATTATTTTTTTCATTGGCTCAATGATATTTCCATCTATAAATGAACAATAAATTATCCACAAGCAACAACATCTGGCGACAGTGAAGGTCACTCAGTAGTGTACAGTGTGGTACGAGGAAAACATACTTTTAATGCGAATAATTATTTCGCGCCAAGCTGATATGAAGAACAGGTTTTCGTGGCTGGCTGAGATGTTTTTCGGTCAAATCACCAAGTAGTGGTAGAAATGATTGCGTGCCAAAATAGACAGCAGTACGGGGAGAAAAGGAAAGCTTTAGCCGGCATGCGATGCGTTGGAAACGTCACATATATATGACGGTGTCTGCGACGGCTCGACCCAAGAGAGATGGATGACTTGCAACATGGCGACAGACATTCACGACTGTGATATGTCGCGGGACCGGGACTCATCTTCTTGTCTTTTCTTTCTCCTCCATCCCGCAAGAAGTGTCCTGCTTCAAGTCAGATAGAAGATGGAAGGGAAGGAAGCTGTCAACCGGCTCCCTTTTCCTGCTTTCTCACTCATTGCAGTCAGTCAGTAATAAAGGTGCTGTATGATAAAGCACTAGAGCGCCGTCAAAGTGACATTGGTGGACTATTCCTCATCTCTGTGAGGTCAGGTAATTATAACAACCGGATACTCGATCACGGGACACAAGCTGCACGGCAGAGAGAGAGAGAGAGAGACAGTCAGATTTGGGCTCTCTGATAAAACACTACCTGCATTATATTTTTAATAAGCGCTCTATGCAGCCTAGACATTTGACGTTTCTCCCTGTCTAGACTGATTCAGAGATAGGTCGACCGTCTAGTGCAAGTTTTATCTTGAAAGTGATCAGAAAACATGCTTTCCGCTAATTAGACAAGCTGCTCAACTGCAACTCGTCCTGCACTTTAACTAGCCACATTCTACATAGAGAGACGCCCGCCTTGTTTTATCTTGTGTTTCATCACACTGACCTCGTCCTCTCCTCATCTCGATCTGTGTCTGGCTGCCAGTTGTAATTCAAATCACTGCATTCACTCGAGGGAAAGAAAGAAAGAAGATAAGAAAGTGTCATATCCCAGAAAGGGGTTTCAACACGGCTCTGGATTAATCACTCTTGCCAAGAGTTTGCATTTTTGTTATATACAGTAGGAGTAGTCCATTGAAAGGATGTGTCCTGATGTGGTGTTTGCAGATGATGTTGGGCCCCGGTCCCGGAAGTCATACATCGGCCTGTGACCCTGCCCACGCTCGGCCCATCCAAACGGATCCGCAAACAGGGCAACCCATTTGCATTTGCCAGTACGAGCGCTTTATCAACACCTACCGTCAATACTTTCCCCATCCTGCCGCCTTCCATCCGCCGCCGCCGCCGCCGCCCAACTCCAACTCTAACGCAAACACTAATAATAATATTAATCTCGAGCATCCATCCGGTGGTATTAGTAGTAGCACAGTCCCATCCAGCAGCAACAACGGTGCCTTTTCCCCGCCAGTTTCATCGGTTAATGCCCCTGGCGGTCATTCTATCCCAGTTGATCCCATCCAAGCAATGTATGCAACACATGGACCCATGCGTGATGTGAGTAGAGCGAGTAGACAATTTCATCCCCCCTCCCTTTTCCCGTGCAAACAAATGCAACCTCGCCTAATTAAGTTCTAGAGCAAATAATTAATCTCTGCTCTCCTCATCATCATCATCCTATCCTTCTATTCCAGGCCGGAGGAGTCTTTGGCGACTTTAAAGATCTCTCTCCCGGTGAAGCGAACGCAGCGGCCTGGCGAGTAGCTGCCGCGGGAATGGGAATGGGAATGGGGCCACAGAACGGAGCCTTGGGTCCTGCGGGTTGTTACGGCGGGTATGACCCTTCCATGGGTGCCGCTAGCGTCTATTCTTCCAACCCTTATTGCTCAAACGGGTAAGCCGCATTATTTATTTATATAACTTGCTCAATCCCTCCGTTTGTGCAAATGAATTTAAACAATTCTATTGTCCTTCATTTTTGACTGTCTGGCTAAAGAAGAATATTTAACATGGCCGTAACTGTTGATGCTGAATAATTTGATATTCATCAATCGTGAGATTTATATCTTCCTTCCTTCCCTCGCACGGTTTACTGAGGGTGAAATGGCCACACACCGCTTAATGACCTTTAGCATTGTCGTTGACAGATGACTGTTTGTATTTGATTGGCGACAATGCTAATTAGCACATTAGTATAAGAAAGACAACCTTTAATTCCATATCCCTGAATAATCATCAGTTATGTTGTTAACAATTTCGTACATCCATTCAGGCAAACACGTATACACCACAGATTGATTGTCGACACACCCATCCATCCATCGAATAGAGAGAAAGAAAGAAGCAGCTCCCTGCATAATTATCAACTATGCTAATATGCATGAGCAAGCGGCATGTTTCTCTTTTCCGGCGTGGGGGGTAGATACTACTAACTCATTGTGTATATGACGGATCGGCGCCAAATGTGATTTAATTAATTTGAGTTGGTCATATGCTGCGTGATCTCGTATCCATGATGCCGACCTTTGATAGAACTCGATTTAATATAAAAGTTAATATCTCGGCCGACATTAAAATTGCTGTTCAAGTTTTCATTCCAATGATTGAAGCGTAATTTTGTCAAGCAGTGCAATGTAATCATTCTAAAAATTAAGTTGATGACCGTAACAGGTACGCCATGGATCCCAGTGGAATGAATCGTCGAAAGAATGCCACCCGTGAGACGACCAGCCAACTAAAACACTGGCTCTACGAACACCGCAAGAACCCTTATCCAACCAAGGGAGAGAAAATTATGCTGGCCATTGTGACAAAGATGACCCTAACACAAGTCTCCACATGGTTCGCCAATGCTCGGCGACGTTTAAAAAAGGAAAACAAAATGACATGGAGCCCTCGGAATAGAGGTTGCGAGGATGATGACAAGTCAGACACGGAACGAGACCCTGGTAACGACCTGGAGAAGAATGATGACGAGGACGATGAGGACGGGGACAGCATGTCCGACATGAGCTCCTTGACGGATGAAAATAAGCGCCGCTCTTCAATCTCCCCCGGAAACCGAGATTGCAAAGGTCAGTTTTGGCACATTTTGTTGCATATTTATTTATTATATTTTTGAGATTTTTGAATGGGTCGATGGTTGAAAAGAATAGAGACCAGGAGTAGTTGTGGGTCTCCCCTAATGGATGGGCGTCACAATGATCGAGTCACGCTTCAACAGTTTTGCCCATTCGATCGGCCGGGCCTTTTGGGAATGAAAGAGTGAAAAGCCGTAGTGTAGTTTACTGTAAATGTATCTTTAGCCGTCAGAGCAATCAAGAAATGTCACTTAGTTAGTCCCGGATCGACCGAGGGAATGCTGTCGACAGCATTGAAACTAGTTTAAAAGCACCTACTTTTCCTACACTTACTCACTCACTCACTCTGTCGATAACTAGATGGACAATTAAAAAGCCGCCTTTTCTTTCTTCTCTTCATATGTGGCAATCGAAAGAGCTATTTAAATGGCGTCATTCTCATTTCTGGTGCAACACTTCATTTGTCCGGAGAGGAGTGGAGAGAGTGACCATTAGAGATTTCCTATTGACGGCACTAAACGGCTACTTTTCTTTCATTAGACGGCATTAGACAACGGGGCAGGCAGTGAGGGGAATTTCCGGTCGTGTGCCTGCATCATGATCGACATGTGTCCCAAATACCAATGTAGTGTTGAGGGATTACAGACCCTGTTATGCTCCAATCTCGACATTTTCCTTTGCACCTTATTAACTTGCGTTTTAATCATTTGGACTTGGTAAAAGTAACAGATGAAATGAATTTCTTCGTAAACGTAATGTAGGACAAAAGGTTAGTTTAAATGATCTCTTTCGCATGGTATAGTACGATTGGGCTTTTGCTGCCAAAGTGAAGCATACATAAAAGTGGCGCATGGCGGTGTCTCGTTAAAGGTTTTGTGGGAAGGGGATATTATATATATATATATATGGCGTTTCAAGTCGCACTTGAAAGTTAATAGTGCGTGGATAATAAGTGTGGAGCTAAAGAGCGTTAATGACTATTGATTGATGGGTCTCTTCTCTAGTGGGTGCATACAGTATATAGCGGCTGCATGGTAATCAAAAGTTATCTCACTCCCTGCTCTCAATTCAGATGCCACCGAACTGCAGTCCCTTCAATCCCTTCAACCAACAAGCAGTGTCAACAACAAAAGTTCCACCAGCAGCAGCGGCAGCACAACAATCACTGCTAATAATAAGCCTCGGATATGGTCTCTGGCGGATGTTGCCGGTGTAGACAAGCCTACTATTTCTCCCCCCATAACGACACGATCTCAACTAACACCAACCTTTCCCCATCCGCCGGCAATTCAGATGAATTCTCATCACTCGTCATACCATCAGCATGCCGCTGTTGCTGCCATGGCTGCCGGCATGAATGTCAGTATGGGCGGAATGAATCGAGGAGCCCTGCCACCTGCCGGGATGGGATTCTTCCACCATCACCATCACCAATATCAGCATCACTCTTCCGGACCCGCTCCCGGGCTCGCTGTTAATTTATTCACTTCAAATCCCAACTCTGCCTTTTCAACGCCCGTCGTTCAGCCACACAACACTACTACTAATAATCGATTCTCTAGCATGCCTCTTGTCATGCACTCGATGCCGCCGCATCTGCAGCAGAGCCCTCCAGATCTAGCACTAGCAGACAACAACTTTAACCCCATCGGCCGTGGAAAGGTCCCCAGTAGTGATGATGATAGAGTGGGACAGCCGGCCGGGAACAAGCGACATCGTCCAGATCCACATCAACTGCAAGATGGAGTCACGCAACTGCCAATGACCACCATGACGGCTACATCCCAACACTCGCCAGGTAAAGCAACCATCTCCATCAATGATTTATGGTCATGCCTGTTTGGGGCGTGCGTGTCTAGCTACTCTATATGTTTGACCCCTTTCCCAAAACTCTCCTCATTCAATTTTGAAAAACAAAGCTAAATTGCAGAAGCCTTCTTTGATTAAGTCGGCTGAAAGGTTTTCTATATATGCCGGCTCTTGTAAGTAAGAGATATATTCAAATGAAGGAGGGTCCCTAAGGAGTGGGCAGCGGCGCCGGCTTTAACAGCGGATGTTTAATGTGATGAAATGGATCTGAAATGGAGTAATGAGACAGAGACAGACAATATCCAGACACATATGACAGAACACATATGACACCAGCTATACTATCACATCATATCAAGTTAAGTTAAAAGACCGACAGGGATCCTCTTTACGGGCGGATGATTGAGTCTGGAGATGCGATGATGCGCACACTCGTTCCATTTAATGAATATTCATCACTTGCCAAATGGAAAACCAAATCATTTCAACGACACTTTCTTTCCCCACTGACGGACCTCGAGGAGCTATAATGCACTAGGGAGGACGAGATCGCTTGAATTACAGGCTCTTTCATAAACTCCGCCAGAGTATCGATTACCCTACAAAGCATAAACCACTACGTACATGTACCCTACTATATGTATGGGATGAGAGCAAAGGGACGCCGATGTCTCCAGAAAATAAATCTTTTCTATTTCGCAGATCGACTAAAGGACGAAGAAGCTCCCCACACAAGCAATCGAATCGACAGTGGCCTCTCACTTATCGAAGAACGTAGCCGGCAGGGCTCATCCAACGGTCCAAGTGACCAACGTTGCCGAAGCAGTTTTGACCCAACACAAAAAGTAACCGCTCCACCTGCGCCTCCTGGGTCAGTGTAAAAAACGGATTTAGCAAGAAGAAAAGAACGATTTCGAAACTCGTGCTTGTGTTTTTTATTGATGGCCACAGTATTTGATAAAGATTTGCAGAATCACTGTTGCTTAGCCGGATATTGAATGCACCTTTTGCTAGCTGGGTACAGCCTCCGTTTGACTGCCTTTGGATAGGCCCGGTTCTTCTCCTCTTTGTAATCTCATTCTCGCGTAGATAATCGTAAATTACAACTGCAATTCTGTTTTGAACTTGTATCATTTGTGGCCTGTTAGCCAGCGTGTAAATTAACGAATTCCAACAATGATGCAGTTCTTTTTTAGTCTTATGCTTGACGGTCCTATTCAGGTCGATGTAGAGAAGTACTAGGTAGACGGACTGTCCAATACCAATATCTGCGGGAAATCGTTTACCCAACCGTGGTCTTGAAGTACTTCTGACTGTCTGACAGAGTCACAAGATGCAAGTCTGAATGAGTGAGTGGTGGACTGCTTACAGGCCGCACGAGAAAATGAAAAGTCCGACATGTTGATCGAACATATCATTGGGTTGTGGGTGGATGAAGTGAGGTTACCACATGACGCACGGGAAACCATGTGATTTGATTAACTTATGCCAAAGCGCCATCCAGCAATAGCCAAGTTTAGCAGCTACAAAAACTTACACAACTACAAAGTATACAGATCACAACTAGAACACAGCAGTAGGTCTTCTGTTAAATGATTCCATGGATAAAGATTCTACACAGTAGATGCGGCAATTTTTAAACCGCTTTTCAACTTTTCTAAAGCAATTAAGGGTGGCTCTTCCCCCAGGTTAGCTCAGCAACACCACAGCAGTATTATCAAACGTGTTTCTCTGAACTCATTGTAATGTCCGTGAAGCATAGATAAAGAGTACGCGTTATTGCAGTCGCGCGGCTCGGACACGGAAAAATTCAGTCTCATAGAAAGGGCCACATGCAATGACCGATGGACCCACAGTATATCCATTAAGTAGGGGGCGCTGCTAGCTGTGATCTCCAGTACGAACTTGCCCTTGGGGGAGTTGCACTGCAGTGCTGCCGTCAGTTGTACCGTAAGTCATATTGAGGTAATAAATGTATGTACACGTCTATCTACCTGCCTGTCTGTCTGTTTGTCTGCCTGCCTGCTTGTCGTCGTGTTGTCTTAACTATCCTCGGCTTACGATGGACGCTGTTTATTCATTCACAGATTAAAAAATATTATTGTAATACTGTATGTTGAGAACAGTCTCAACCCAGCAGAAAATTAATTTAAGATAGCGGTCTGCACCGAAGATAACCGGTTGGCCTGGAGGGTGTGCGCTCAGTAGGGAAGATTATTAGCATCTCTGGAAAGTCGACAGTCTCTCTAGATGATTTTAGTCCTGAAAGGTGAAAGACCTTTACGGAAGGTTTAGCGACAGCCCGAAACTCGAAAGGCCAGTTCGGAAGGTTCTCGGTCATTCCGGAAGCTGGATGACCAATTCGGTAGGTCGACAGTGAATTTGTGAGTTGGGAACCCTCTTCGGTTAGTTGACGGCGAGTCCGAAGGGTTGACTGACTGCCTGGAGAAAATAATGGCGATCCACGATATATGCGCGGACTGCTCTGCTGGTAACTAATCCATCGGCAAGGTTGATGATCAGTACAGGTTCTTCGGGACCAACAGTAATTCTTCAGGACCGGCCGATTTTACCGCAAAACCATTCGGATTGCCAGTCCATCTTCTGAGCGAATTGACAGCGAACCTTCCGGACTTTTGGACCATATCGTCTCAATTGCCCTTAATTTTCCAGCTTAAACTCTCTAAAACGGCCGGCCACCTTCAGTGCAAACCGCTCACCTTCCGAACTGACCGTGGGCCTTATGGATGTTACATTTGCGGTCTTGCCGTGAACCTTCCGGACCGTCCGTGAACTCTCCGGAATAAATGTGAGTCCTGGCGATTGCCTGCATCCACTATCCGGACTCCGGACTGGCCGTTGACTATCTTGCTAGTGCAAGGTTCGCCGGACGGTCAGACCTTGTGCCATTTGAAGCACACGTCCGCCTCTTCGCCTGTGACTAGCCCGCTCTATCGGCCATTTAGTGGCCATAGTGGCAACAGTCGTTGGTGCCACGCACGCGGCTGGCAATTTGTGTGTGTCTCTAAACAAGCGGAATTTAGGTGGGGGATATTCCTTAAAAAGTGGGTTTTTCAGGGACGGACGGCCTTCGATAGTGGTTACAATACTCGTACAGATACTCACATATGCAGCTGCTCTTGTGCGAACCAGGAAGGAGAACCTCAGAGGGCACATGTGGCTGCAATCTTGTCCGTTCCAATTTTTGAGTGCCCCAATAGGGTGAGTCGGCGCTAATCCTACCAGACCCTAATGCCTCGGCTGTGTTTTGAACGACCGAACAGAATTACAGCCACATGTGTAATAACTTGACGCAGTAGCTGTTCCTGCGCCCACAACGTTTACTTTGCCTTTGCGCGAGAGTGGTCTTGCGCGAAGCATTAGTGCATTACCAATTGGGATGAACACTGAAGAGTTAAATGATTTTCTGCAATATTATTTTGCTTTTATTTTCTTGTAAAGGTATTATTGTGTCTGAGTCGAGTTCGCAGTTGCTCGATCAAGTTGCGATGAAGTTTGGTGTTAATGAATTTGTAATCCGTTGACGCAAGTGGATGTGAAATGGCGACAATTCGGAATGTTGGAATGGGAATGGCTTCTTCTTCAACTTCATCATCTTCCAATGGGGGAGGAGCAGCAAAAGCTAAGGCCGATCTCATTTACA